>PNEQ01063629.1:220595-248071 GCA_003012365.1 Medauroidea extradentata | reverse complement strand
TTTTTTTACAATCGAAGCCACTCGTAATTTACAAAAAAACAACTGGGAAAACGTCCTATTTATTCTTGCCCAGCTTACTCGAGGACAGTCACTCCACATGTTACATACGCGGGACAATAGTTACTGCGCAAACACGCGCAAACCCCTGCGTAATCTTTTTATCCAGCAACAAGGATCATCGTCCGTATTCAAGCTATTTAACTTGTTTAGACGAAACACGTCCATAGTTACTGCGTACCCCTACAAAACCCCTTCTTCTCACCCGCGCCGCGCAATGTAACTTTTTTACTCCTCTCGGACTAACGTCACTCGCCAACCACACGTCGGCCTGTCTCTCCCGCGACTCGCAAGCAACTCTCTTCCACAGCCGCGCGCGCTCCCTCCATCACCACACCTGGTGGCCGCCACCGAAAACAACGCTCACGCGTGCTGGCGCCCTCCTTGCGGCAGGCGCGGAACTAAAGCGCCCACATACATAAAATAATGTCTCATGAAATGCCATTTTCCTGACAAAGGGAAAATGGTCATTTCAGTAAGTAATAAATTAATTTTTGAATGGATACAGGAATTCCTTGGGAACACGTTCACTTTAACACCCCCCACTGCTGGTAGGATGTTGATGAGGATATGTTCAATATACTTATTTCACTTAAGATTTTCATCCAAGTCTAGGTATTTTACAGAGTCAACATGTTTAATTTATTTTCCTATTGTTACTGATGGTTTGCTAGCGAATTGTTTCAGTGTAGTTGATATGAATATTATATACATTGTTTTGTTTGTATTAAGTGTGAGCTTATTTATATTGAAGTATTTACCATACTCTTACACATATTTCAAAGTAAGTTCTAAATTGTCCTGATTTTTGTGAAATGTGGTTGTACCATCAACATGCAGTTTGATTTGTGTTAAATATTACACTGTGAAGGTCTGTAATAGCCCCTTATGATAATTTTTTTCCTACAGGAGTAATCAAAGATGTCTGCCCATAGTTCCATATTATAGCTGCTTACAATTTTATGTGGGATAGTATCTCGAATGTACATTGCTAGTCCTCCACCACTGGATTCGTCCCACATGATAAATAACCAGTGTATTCTGCTATATTGTAATAAATCGTTTCATTGTCTTTGGGCCAGGTTTCGCAAAGTATAATGATATATGGTTTAGCTTTACACGAATTAATTCTATCAAATATAAAAGTTGATTGCGTAAACTATTTAAATTTATATGAATCGCACTCAAGTTATCGGAATTGTTACAAGATGCGAAGGTTGCATTGTAATCGGATATAGTAGGGAAGGCATAGTTCAGAATTTCAGGTACACTTGAGAGAGACATTGGCATTATGAAATGCAAAGCAGGAAAAAACAGCTTTAGACAACTCACTATGTCTGAAGTACAGGATGGGCACGAAGTCCCGTTACCTTCCTGAAAAACCGACATATTTATACGACGTAGCATATGTGCACGGCTGTGGACTGTGTTAATCTTATGCTGTGGTCTGATGTCTGTTGCAGATGTAAACCATGGTGGATACTAGTGATTACAGCATTGAAGAGCGCATAATTGCAAGTGTCTGGGTACATGAAAGGCCCAAAATTGGACAACCGTTACTACAAATATATACGAACCTCCCGATACGATTCGGATACGAGCCACCTCCGAAACAAACACTTCTGTGGTTGGATATAAAACTCTTTGCTACCGATAATGTTAAGGATGATCCCAGAAGTGGTCGGCCATCAACACGATAAGAACAAAGCAGAGACGTTGCAGCATCTGTGGAAAGGTCACCAATGAAGTCGACACGGGAAAAGTCAACGGAACTTGGTGTGCCCCGGTCCGCTTTGGGCAAACATATGGAAGAGGACTTAAAGTTACGTCAGTGTCCCCCAACATGTGTGCAGGAATTGTCAGATGATGATTTACGCTGATGAAAGGATGCATGTGATGCACTGCTGCAGGTTTTGACACAATTCCGAAATGTGGCAAAGCGATATTTAGTGACGAATGTGCCATGTACTGGAGTTCCCGTTCACGGAATATCGTCTTTTGGTCAAAGGGGAACCCATATTTATATGAAGGGGTGGAGAATAACCCTTCCCACGTAGTTAGATGGGCTGCCTTGGATGGCAAACATATTTACTGTCCATTTTTCTTTGATGGCACCATCAACCAACATCATTACCTTCAGATGTTAAGAACCTGGTTCAGATCCCTGTAGGATGACAAAGGTATCAGAGAGGATCGCTTGTTTCAGCAAGATAGTGCGCCTCCCCATAATCCATTTCAGTGCGGAATTATCTTATTGAGATGTTTCCAGAATGCTGGATCGGCCGTGGTTCACCTGCAGTACCTGCTCCACTTGTCTGGTTACCCCGCAGTCCCGACCACACAACATGTGACAATTCACTCTGGGGTTTCATCAAGGACATTGTTGCTGAGTATTGGTATGCAAATATTGTTGACTTCAAAGACGCTGTGAGTCAGGCATTCAAACGGGTTACTCCAACGATGCTGAGAAAAATGTCGCACAGAATGTGGCGCCAAATTATTTTTGTTCGGAGAATGACGGGATGCAAACCGATGTTGTGGACAGTTAAAGACACAACTGGTGCGTATGTATTGGTGGTGTAGTGCATTGGTCCAACAAGTTGACCGTGTAACATGTTTGTAGAGGGGTAATGGGACTTTGTGCCCACTCTGTACATGTCCCATTTATAACGTACTTGCTTTTCTGTAGAAGTTTTTGCAGGTCTTCATTTGTGATGATGTTTCTAATGCCTGTTGTTTTATTTATCCTAACAAGGATCCTGCAGTCCCGAGTCCATGTGTATTTGAAACCGTGTTGCTTCAGCTCCATTGTTTTCTTAAACAGAAGTTCGTTGCTTGGACTCAGATGTTCATTTAGGTATACTATTCTTGATGGAGCACCAATCCATACGTCAACCTATCGTAAGTTTCTACTATTCTTTTCTGCACTCAGCAATGCATTTTTCGTCCCTCTTCTACAGAATTTTACAAGAAGAGTTGGTGGGAATTCCTTGCTTCTAGGTGGCAACCTACAGCAGGTATCTATTTTCTGGTGTTCGCCTAGGTTAATTATAATTTCCGCAGGGTTTTCATCTTTTGTAACGGGAATGCCGTAAATCTCAGCAGTGCTGATTCGGGTGTACTGTTGAAGGTTTTGGTTCTCTTGTTTTGACTCTGCAATCTCATTTCTTATAGTGTGACAGTGGATAAAAGATCCTTGGTCGGCAGAGCTCCGCGCATCTACAAACTTCCCCTACCTCGCTCTGGCTGAAGGGTTGGTAATTTTGGTCAGTAGCTCCCACATATCAGTAGATTTTCTTTACCTCGCCGTGGCTGGAGGGGTGAAAGGCACGCCTTCGCAACCTAAACAGTGTTACGTGGACAGCAACGTATAACGGTGTGCCCGAGCACATCATTTTTTCGGCTACATTTTTTGTGACATAACTCATTTTGTACCTGCTATGAATAGCCTATTTAATTGTATACAAATCCAAGATTCTTTACACATAAATCATACTCTAGACATTTCACGTGTCTGCATTATTAACGACCGCGTATTTACATCTGGAACAAATGTCGATTCAATCGAGACGACGACTTTTGCTCGTTCTACTGTGCTCGGTATATACTTTGATTACGTAAGTATATATTTCTCTTTTACAACGAAACACAAACCAATACAACACAGTTTTTCGGTAAATTGGGTGAGTGAGTGAGAAATTTTGGTCAGCGCTTAACATCGAGGCTTAAGCGCTGGAGGGGTGACATGAGGTGAGTATGAAGCAATACCGGAATGAAAGAGCGGGGGAAACGGGAGATCCCCGAGAAAACCTGCCGGGAATCGAACCCAGATCGCCGTGATGGGAGGCGAGAGGCCTGACCCCTCGGCCATCACGCTCCTCGAAAAATAGAGCCCCAGTTTTTTTCCACCCACCTAGAAAAAATTTTATAGTTCATGACATCATGATAATTGCCGGATTTCTGACTGGATTTGAAAATATGTAACACATTT
The DNA here is from genome assembly GCA_003012365.1 of Medauroidea extradentata. Classification (NCBI taxonomy): domain Eukaryota; kingdom Metazoa; phylum Arthropoda; class Insecta; order Phasmatodea; family Phasmatidae; genus Medauroidea; species Medauroidea extradentata. The sequence continues at coordinate 244,023 of PNEQ01063629.1, read as the reverse complement.
GGAGCAAAGTCTTCTTCACCACCCACGTGCATAACAATTAATGCGGACCTGTCCCAATAGATTCAGTAACGCCAACTTCGATCTGATTGCCAGCAAGAAGTTACACTATGTGAAGCATCGACATCATAAGTTTCGTTCACATAAACTATTACCCTACATGCATGCGTCTGCTCCAGATATCGGCCTCTCCAAACTGTCAAATCAGGCGTTTCAATCAAGTTCTTCCTCCTGAATTAGCACATTTTCGGATAAATATTCCCTGCTGCAGTTCAAAACACATACAGTCTTCTTGCAAAGTACATAGCATTAATTTATTTTCATACGCACAACATTGCACATAACATTGTTTACTTCAGTTAATTCCATGTTTTGATTTCTTCATGGTAGGTTTGACTATTGGTTCAGAAACCCTTGTTGCAAGACTCATCGCTTCAACGATTTTATAGGCTTACATCAGTTTGTGCAACTTCTTTCCCAGAGATTACGTCGCTAAATTATGCAAACTCACATACTTGCCCCATAATGGAGTACTCGGCTTGATATGCGGCTTGATTCTTGATACAGAAGCCATTAGTAAGTCTTCTTATCATGTAATATGGACTCGTAGGCACTGCACGGAGCGATGCTCACAACCAGCAAGCTGACGCGAGACTAATCCCCTCCCTTTCCTCGCGAATTTGTCACGTGACTGACCACTGACACTTGTGATCTGCGCAAGATATTTTGCCTATTGTCCCATTATAGTGCCCTAACCTCACTTACAGTTCTTACATTAGAGCTCATGCAAACAAATACACGTGGGTTAGTCGTTTGTGATTGGCCGTCCTACAAGCACTGTGTCAGTACGCTTCGGAAAGTAGTTCCCATTTATAAAACTTAAACATTCCATGCGTATTTCTTATCAAGGAATGAAATATATATCTCGCACGACCTTACATGTTTTACTACCAGGAGAGTATTTTCTTATACGTATCATTTGCCATGCTGCTTTTTAAAGCATAAGGCCAGTCGGTCGTCATCTTTAACCCGCACAGTTGCCATCAGCAGTGAACAATCTGTTCCCATGGTTATTGACGCCGTCAAGCAGTCCTGCCGTCGTGTTGATGAGCCGGGTCTCCTGCCTAACAGTTTCAATCGAGCAGCATGGCGCGTCGTGGTCAAGAATTGTTCCCTGGTGTCGTGAAACATTCTCAGGTAAAACCGTTACAAAGTGGTGAATAGATAATCGTTCTGAATGTTTTTTTACTTATCTTTATCAACAGTGTCAGACATTGCTTGTGAAATAATTAGCTACTATTACAGCTGAGATGACGTGTGTATGTGCACTGCCAGTATTTTCAGTGCGCGAAAGTAACTCCAGGTAAAGGAAAAGTTGTGACACCTGGAAAGAAGAGAAAACGGGAACAAAGTTTGCTCGGTAGGTGTTCTTGCGTGACGAAGCCCCAGCTACAAATAAAGTGCTTGCTGTTGTAAATGCTGATGAGAATTTGTCAACGTACGTACATGTATAGCCTAAGTTATGTAATACATGAGTGATTGGTGTCTATTATTATTAGATTGACTTGTAGCCAGCCATCTACATAGTTCTGTCAGCGACCAATCGCTGGCTTTCACGGCGGAATGATGTTGACCTCGTTTGTTTACATCCGGGCTAAAGTAAGTATAAAAGCACTGAAGCACTTGTTGGAATTCGTTTTGTGTTTCTTCCATTTGCGATTGTGCGAAAATGAGCGACTCTTTAAGGTCTTTTCACTACCACGGAGCTCGCGTATTTCACTTACTAAATGGTTGACTTGCTTCATGATGTCTTGCAGAGTTGTAGAATCGTTTTTATTTATGGTTGAATTTGGAGCAGCGGGTTTGCAAGTCTTGCATTATCGCTTGGAATGTTTATATGCTCGAAGATTCTCATACATACTTTACTTCAGACAAGTTCACACAGCTTGGATGGAACCAGCCTTTACATTTACTTTCACATCCTTTACTGTTTTCCCCGTCCGATAAGCACTTGTGGTAATGATTCTAAATACTTTGTCATTTGCCCTTTTAAAATAAAACACTTGAATTATTTGACGCCAGAAATATATATATTTCAACATTTTAAAATATAAATACGAAATTTTAGAAACTCAGAAAGGTGTTTATCAGTTAACAGTTTGTTAAGATTCAATGTAATTCCTGTTACCTGCTCCTCAGTATGATTTGTTGATGCGCAGTGATATTCAGATAACTGCAGCTGGCAGAGTAAGAATGACCTTGTTCCAAAATTACTTATATTTTTAGTGGATCTAAATAATTCAATTCTTCTACCACATACGAGGCCATGGTTACCTGACGTGAATAGCAATTGTAAAGTGATCAAATTATTAATGCAGAAGCATATGCATAGGACTGTCGTCAAGAGAGGGCAGATGGGCAACTGCATAAGAGCCCGGGACCAAAGGGGACCTGAAGTCTGTTGGATTTTAAAATGAATCATTATCTCTATATATAAAAGAGAACACTGACTGACTGACACATCAAACTGCAGCCCAAACCACTGGACCTAGAATCGTGAAATGTTTTGTGTGGGTTCCCCTCAGGTCGTAGGTGAGCACTAAGAAGGGATTTTTTGAAATTCGACCTCAAAGGGGGTGAAAAGGCGTGAAATATAATTCCAAGAAACATCGATAGAGCTCGAACCTCACGGCCTATCATAGTGATTTTTACTTTAGTAGGACACACAGAAAAATGCGACTTAAGGATTTTTTTATAATTCAACATTTAAGGAGCTGAACAGACCTTAAATGTGTTTCCAATTAACTGTAGATATCTATCGAATCCTTCTGGATAGAGAGTTGGTACTCACTTCAAAATGTTGCTTACGTAAATACCCAAAAGTAATTTTAGGATACATATTTTGAAATTCGACCCCCGAGAATTAAAAAGGAGCAAAATGTGTTTTTTACTAATCGTCTACATCACTGAAACACGATTTACTGTCGTCGTGATTTTTACTTAAATTGGTTACGTATACAAATATCTATGACAGCACTCCAAGACGTTTCGAAATTCTTTAACTAAGGGGGTGTTATACGTGAACTGTGTTCTCGATTATTCCACCATATCTATGGAACCTATCGATATATCGAAGTGCTCTTTGCTTTAAATTGATGCTTATGTAAATATCCCAAATACCATTAAAATATATTTTCCAAATTCAGCCCCAAAGAGGTAAAAAAAGGGGTGGGAATGTGTTTTCGATTCACAATCGAAATATATCGATCCCATTTATTTTTGTATAGCGACGTGATTTTTGTTTAAGATTGATGCTTACTCAAATACCTGAAAGTGAATTCAGAAATTTTCGGAATTCCCCACAGAATGAGGTGAAAAGAGGTGTAAAGTGATTAAATGTGTTTTTAATTAATTGTTGATACATCTTGAAACCAATGGGCTACTGTCGTGTTTTTCACGTCCAGGAGACACAGTTAAGTAGTCTAAAATGTGATACAAGGGTATTTCAAAATTCAGTCTCTTAGGAGATGAAAAGACCTGGAGTGTGTTTTAGATAAATTTTCGATATATATCTAACCCATTGATATAATCAGTTTATTTTTTATTCAGGATGATGATTACGTAAATGGCCGTAAAAAGATTTTAAGATTTTTCAAAATTCGAACTCTCAGTTTTGTACAGGAGTGATGTGTGATTTTCATGAATGATAGATTTTGCTTCGACTGAAAGGGTTATCGTCGTGATTTTCATTTCACTAGGATATTCGTACAAATATTTAAGATGTAAAATTAAGATTTTTCGAATTTTGACACTTAAAGGGGCGAAAGGGCATAAAATTTGTTTTCTGTCAGCCAATGATACTTGCCATAACCAATCGAGATATTGAGGTGTTGTTCGCATCAGAATGATGCTTACGTAAGTACCTAAAAATAATGCAAGTTTTTTATATTATAAGATAACTTAATTATTGAGAAGAAAACTTAGTTTGTAAACTGTCAAGGTAGACGGTCAGAAAAGCAAGTACAACTAGCGAGAAATAATTTTTACAGGAGTTTCATTTTACAGTTATACCGAGGCGTGTTGTTGTACAACCACTATTAGCTCAGGAAATTAATATTTTATTTTTTAAATTCATTTTCGTGAATCATTTAGACGTAATGCTGCGCAGTTGTTTGTATCTCAAGATAAATCAGTCTTAATATCACGTAAACTGCGTATTTCATTCGATTACCCTCTTACAATAAAGATTCTGTAATTACCTTACGACGTCAACATTGATGTGACTATAAATAAGGCCCAGGCGAAGTCGCGTGGACAGCTATAACTACCTATCCTGCTGTAGTGATAACTAACAAATTTGTCATCCTAACACTTGATGACTGAACTATCTATCTGGTATACAAAGTTGTTTTTCGATTAAAGTAAATAAAGTGCAAACTAAAAGAATCATGTTGAAAATTTTGAGACAAAAGCGCGAAACTAATACTGTATGTAATACAAATGAAATACTATAAAAATATTCATTAAAAATTTTAATATACCATGATTTATAATGGACTAAAAAGTATAAAATAAATTATTATATTAAAATACTTGAAAGATTAAAACAATAAATGTGAAGCACAAGCAATAGGTGGTAATTGATGGGTGAATTCACGTACGTCACTAACAATTCAATTGCACTGCAAATGATGTAAGCTGTTGTGTACGTATTCTCAACGACAGCTATTCTCTGCAGTCCTTACTATTATCTATAAGTATGGTATATAAAAAACACATACATTTATACTTTTGGTATAATTATTTTTCACATTTTTCCTTTTTATATTGCATTGTCATCCATTTGTGAGCAATGTTAAGGTTTGAAGTATTTCGTTCATCGGAAAGTAAGGTTAACGCGGTATATTAAATATAAAACAGCTCGCAATAACTATGAAGAAAACGTGTTTTCAATTTGTCACAAAGGTGCATATAGTGGGAGTAATGCTACCCCGAAACCTTAAAATAGATTTTCGAATTACAAATTAATTAATATCTTAAAATGTACTAAACATTAAACTACGATACACCGAACACTGTATCAACAATTTCTGTTCTTCATTCTCAGAAATTTTGTTAATATCATCGACCCATCATTGTTCAAACGGGGTACAAGGTCAAGTTTTGGCTTGTAACTCTGGAAAACGTCATTGTTATTCATGCTGTACTACAGAGAATTGACCAGGTGCACAAGTGTAATAAATAATAATAATAGTCTAGTCGGAAAGTGCTAGAGCGAACCATTTTCGAGAAAGAGACATGTCAAATTCTTTCCATTTAAAATACATGATATGTACCGCCTGAAACATATGCAGACACTGCGAGTGCCTTGCAAGGCGGGTAACCGAACAAAAAGGCGTGTCGCTATTGTGCTGATTTGATAGCTTTTTTAATCGAAGAATGGAAACTCAGATGGTGTAAAAGTAGGTTACACAGCAAGGTAAAGCGGTTGCCTAATGTGGTGTGGAAAACTGTGGCCCTTATTAGTTTTGGATCATTCAGGTCAAAAATAAGTAAATTTGTAAATTAACGTAACCAAAATAATAACTAACACGAAAGAAAACTTTAAAAGGAAAATATAAAAATTAAAACGTGCCTATATCCCTGTTGCCCTTAGCTTATAATAAAAAAAACTAGTTTCTAACTGGTTTAAAGAGAGATTTACCACGGTACAGAAGAAAATCGCCGGGTTTTTTTCTTCAAGTTCTGAGGAAAAGTGTGTATATATAGGATAAAAGGTAAAATGTCGTAATGTGAACGTTATCACCCAATATCGGTGCTGCAATAAGTGTTGACTTCCTGCAGGTGCTACACGAACGTTCACAAACACATGAGTGATACTTTTATCTCAATCTTTGACAATTCTGATTCAGAAAGAACATACATGTTTCCTCTCTCTAAAGTTGATAAAGCGATAAACGTTATTACGTCAAAGATTTTTTTAACGATTGCAGCGTTTAGTTCGCAATGCACATTATTAAGGACGCTGTCTACCTGAGAGTCGTGGCGTGATCTAATATAGATATTTACATGTTAGACTATATTCGGATGTGCTCAGTCGTTATTAGTTATATCTCTTCCGGACATTAATAATTTTCTGTGTTGAGAATATGAGAATATTGCTGCAGGAATGAAAACGTAGGAAAAATCATGAGTGTTTCTTGTACAATGAAAATGCTTATTTGTTCATATTTTCCAGGTTATTTAAAAAGAAAAGCCATTAAACCTCACATAGTCATTGTGGACCTCAAGAAGATAAACCAAATGGCAGTGATGGCGTACTATAGTTTCGACTGGTACCGAGTCCCACCCAATTAAATTTAACAATAAAATACCTGGTCTTGTTCTCTAGCTGGGCTCCACTGTAGGCAGTGCCCTTAAGTTTCAAGCGTCGGTCTCTGAATGCCAGTAATACTGCTTGTGATATTTCTTTCTCTTATTTTAAGTTCTCTGCTGTGCGTAAGTGCAATATTATTCATATGAAAAACTATGTCTGAGCCAGATTTAGTCCATATCCGAGACTGACTAGGTCTGGATATGGGACTAGATAATTCCTTGTAAATAAATTAAGTAAAGTTGAGTAGTAAAAGTTTTGTTGCTGCAAATATTAAGGGAGAAATTCGCTATTGGTTGTTGATACTGAAAACCAACTTTTGTTTAAAAAAAAGTAAGGAAAAATTAATGACAACATTCCGGGTGTATGTTAATAGTAACAAGAATCGCATCTGTGAAAACAATGTTTCGAATAGTCTACCTTACGCCTTTAATAGAAGCATCACTGTTGAACTTTAAACGTATATTCAGACACAATCAGTCCAGCAAATTAAGAAAATAAAAAAATGGTTGGACTGATAACGTTATACATATATGTTAAAAGTTCAACTGAGAAGCTTGTACTATACCGCAAGGTAAATAGAATTCATGCTAATGATAACAAATTTATTTATTTTGCTCAGAATATAACAAAACCTCAAAATAATATAATCCAATTTGGCGACATATACGAAGCCCAAACCTAACCTAACAATACCTAGCGTTACCTTGTTTAAACGCAACCTGGCATAACACACATTAATCTTAACCTAACCTAAGCTAACGTAACGTAGTTTGCTGAAACCTGTGTATCACGTGCTGCCTACCTTCAATTAACTCTACTGCAGGTTAGTAAGATCAATGTTAAAAGTTTGTCACGGGGAATATTTCTGCCACTTGAGCGCTGGTATCGGTAATGGGTGCAATCTAACCAATCACAGAGCTTTCCTGACTGTCAAGTCACATTAAGTTGATAATTTAAAACGCGAAATTCGTTTATTTTCACTTAAAATTTAAGTTAAATGACTTCTGTCATTTCCAAGACTATTTAAATCTAATTTTACTACGGTTTCGTATTCTTCTTGTCCCTTTGCGATAGCAGGGAAACTAGCGGCAGAAATATTCGCTGTACCGAACTCTCCCGTAAGAAAACACATTTTCATTCTAGCCTGTAGTAGAATTAACCTTACTTCAAGGCTCTACAATTTCTACGTCCATTTTTCGAAAACAATTCACTCGAGTGTGTTAACGACAAGGTGGCCTTTTATAGTTCGTTGGGGCCTCCTGCTACAAAATGTGTCATTTAATAGCCAAAAGATGCAATGGTAAAAATTCTATGGCAAAAAAAAAGTTTGACCAACCCCATTATCTACTGAAAGTGAAAAGGTTTTTTGTACCGTTTTTCAAAGAGTGCAGATCTTGTTATTATTAAACCGCAACCGAAATTTCATTACTTATTTCTACATACTTTTGGTTATATTAAGAAATGTTTTTTTTTATTTCAATGTCTATGTTCAATCGCACACATATACATCGTGAGGTTAGCTTATCCACCTCCTACCTAGTTATTGGTTTATTTGAGCGATAGTTATTCCCTAATCACTTTTGCCACACGGAAACATTTTCAGTTTTTTTATTGGGGCTCTAGGTTAGCCATTACAAAATTAACAGCAACGACGTATCTTATCTATGCAATAAACACTGCGGTATGAACATTAAGAAATATAACTTCAGGGAATTAACAAACACCACGATAACATCACAGATCCGTCAACAAGGTCAAGTAATGGAATTGGTAAATCCTTTATAGAGGAAAAAAACTGCGGCTGGCTGGGATGTGTGACGTACGGTTTGTTTACAGCTCGCACGCTGATGTAATTTTCAATCCGAGCTCTGTTGGAACCAGTCACCAGTTGTTGTTCTCTCGTCTGCGTGCTGACGTGAAGAGGGAAGAAAGGGAGGGGGGAGGTGATTATGAAATTGGCGGGCGGCCGAGGATGGCCGAAGCGCGGCGGAAAGAGCCGAGCGGGCCCGCGCAGCTGATCGGGAGGCGGGCGTGTGTAGGAACAGCTGTTGCGAGGCTGGTGACGTGCTCGAAGGCGGCAAGTGGTACAATTGACGGGGACCGGCCGACGACGGCAGCTGCGTGTCATGGCGAGGATGATGGTGCTTCTGTCCCGGTGAGTCGACACGTGCCAGTTTCAAGGTCGAGGTGGTGGGCAGCCTCCTTCCCCCCTTTCTCCTGATCCATCAATTTCCGCGTCGCTTCTCAGCCACTTTTGAATCTCGCGGGGCGAAGCAGTCGTGGACCATCAGCTGTCCATGGTTTTTGTTTGGTTAATCAGACTGAGTACGGAAACACTCGTTGGCGACTAAACCGTAAAGTTCTATCCTAATAACAATGACGATATTTAAATATATATAACCTAGAGGCACGCATCAATATTCGGTTAAAATGCATTGTAATCTATTTATATGTTTGATTTACTTGTGTGTTGGTTTACGTCACTGCACTTTCGAGTGTGGCAATACAAAGATGTTATTCAACTACAGACGATTGAGCTGGAGGATGAAAAAGAAAGGTTAAGTTATTATTTAACAATAAAAAAATTGGTTAGCGGTGAAAAGATAGTGAACATATGTAATAAAATCTTATTTTGTCGATTTCCTTCATGGCTCTGCTATGTATACTGCAAGCGATGAGCACTAGTAAGGAATCATACTGAATGAATAAATGTTATAGATAACTATCAAACAAAAAACTATTTTATTAAAATGTTTATGAATTCGTTGCAATACAAAAGGAAATTTTTAAAATATCATGCGCTTGCTCACTGTTCGTAAAATGAAAATTTTAACAATACATTTTGTATACATATTTGAGTATAAAACATGGCAAGGTTTCTCAATTTAGCAGTTTTCCTTACAACATTTCACGTAGTAAAGTTGTTTTTAAAAATTATTGTTTTTAAGAGTTAGACGACGAAAGCGTGCTCTTTACGTTTGAGTCACGGGAACGGGGAAGGCGATAGGTCGAATATAACACGTCCGTCCAACACCTCATCGCCTCTAGGCACGAAGGACTAAACTAGCATGCAGTGTTCTCATAGAAACCGTTTTTCAACGGGACTTCTAGCGATGACCGTGTTGTTTTATTTGTGGAAAGTTTGGGGTATTATCCAATGCAGGTTTTTATGGCTTAGTTTTACTAATACGATCGATATTTTCTCAGCTACAGAGACGTGAAAAAGCCATTTTTAGTACATTTTAGGAGCTTGGGAATCATGTTTTTAATAAGTGGCATTTTTTAAATCACAGGGACACCGTTTGAAGTGTCTCTTCTTTTCGTAGATAAACGTATTGGAAATATTTTTAATAGTTACACAAGAAAAAATACTTTCCGTACCACGCTACAGCTCGTCTCACACATCCGGTCCACTATCTCTTGAAACTTACCTTTTACAAATTAATTAATTTTAATCGTTGATTCCTCATTTTAACTCGGGACAGCGAGTATTTAGACAATTCTTAAGTAGTTTAAGCTAAATTTTAAATTTGTTCACTACTTAAATCAAAACCGTTCCCCATTAACACTATCCTGGTAATCTGTGCATTGAAACTGCGTCTGCATCTTACGCGTTCGTTTCTTATATCAGATAAAATTATAATTTATTCCGAAGACTAGCCACATCGAACGCTGTCAGCTTGAGTATGCTGCTGGTGAATGTATAAAACTCACCCAGTGAAGATGAAAATGTTAGTTTTATACGAGCTATAGTGAACTGATTGTGGCCAAAAATTGAAGAATTCAAAATGTTAAGGGCGTTTAAGCGGAGTAACATCATACATTTATATTTGTATGAAATAGTATTAGTTTTGCCGGCGTTACTCGGGAGTACATTTTCCTCTAACGAAAAAAAAATAGCTCAGTCAGTTTTTCCCAAAATGGCACTTCGAAGACAAAATTTGCATGTTTTTAGATCTTTTAACCCGCAAAATCTAATAAACGTAAAGCAATTAAAAAATTCCCACTGAAACTACATATCATGGGTCACTAGTTCACATGTTTTAAAATCAATTACAAAATATTTTTGTATTTTAAGAAAAATTGATAAAAGAGGCAACAAATTCAAAATTTCAGAAAAAAAATTTTTAAATACAAAAATATTTTGTAATGGAGTTTATAACATGTCAAGCAGTAGTCTCTTACATGTAGTGTCAGTGTGCAGTTTTTAATTGATTTACGTTTATTGGTTTTTTGCGGCTAACGGACAAATGGTCGGGGCTTGAGTGTGCAGAGAATAGTTGATACTAACATGTGTGTCATTGAATTTGCGAAATTTTCCTGTCCCTAGCAATACAATATCAAAATGTCTCATTACCTTATAGCCTACACGTATTCAAAGTCGGGCTACGGTCAGTAAATGACATTCAGTGTTGGCTAACTACAAAAACGTGCCAATACTCGCGTGTTATCTTTTCACGGAACTTGTCATAGATGTAGTCGTCAGTGTAGGTTAAACACATACATATGTTACATGCAGTTTTTATGTGGTTTGTTGTCGCGGGCAGATAAGAGAGGTGCAAAGATCACGCTGGCTTCTGTAACGTCAGATATATATGTGGCCGTTGACAGGCAGGTTCCTGTCCTTGATCCATCGCAGCCACTTTGTTCCAGGCACAAGTCCAACTACAGTACTTTTCAGTTGCTTTACTTTTTTTAATCTGCTTCTCGTATTTTGTAAGGTTTCTTCAAGTGTGTGTTAAATTCAGTTGCCGAGTTCTTGGATCCTGGGTTGTGAATCCCATGTACGCGGCGGTTGTGTGTCTACGAGACACGAAGATGGGCAAGGAAGAGAGGAGAGTAATCAGAAACTACGATTGGTTGGAGGAAGGAGAAGAAAGAAGTGCAAATAAAGGAGTGAAAAGAGATATAGAGATGGGGCTAACGACAGCGCAGATAAAGGAGTCTACGTAAATGTACAAGTTACGACAAAAATGAAAAATCACACAGCTTGGAAGTGTTTGAGAGTGTGTTGTGTGTGTGTGTGTGTATATATATATATATATATATATATATATATATATATATATATATATATATATATATGTGTGTGTGTGTGTGTGTGTGTGTGTGTGTGTGTATATACGGACATACACACGCTTTTGCAACTGCAAAATGTTGTCGTGTGCATACATATAGGTGCTGACATAAGCAATGGTAATATTTCAATTCTTGTGCGTACGCATAGGACAGCAACCAATCACAGCCAAGGATTTTGTGAATGTCCACCATGTTGATTTAGCCTCCTATAATACACAAAGCTAAAATAAGAAATTATGATATTAAAAACTATGTTTGTGTATTGTAAGTAATGTTTTACACGGTTCAGTTTGTTAGTACTTTTTTCTAATACTTCCTACTATCTCCAAATACGATTCCACTTCAAATATGTGTCAATGGCCTTCAGCTGTCTTCTGTACTGCTGCAAATGTTTCAGATTCGTCGGAAAAATGCCATTGGCTAAACATTACAATAAGAATTTAATTGTGAATCATTTTTGCATAAAGCGTTTGGTCGTGTTATATGTTCTGTGCTAAAGTTTTTTTTTTTTTTTTATTGTGAACCATCCAGTTGGTCGACTGCTTTTCTCGCTCCAGCATTCCCCCGCAGACCTCCGTGGCGTAGGTCTGTGCGAGAGGTCCTGGGTTCGAATCCTTACTCGGCCTTGGATGTTTAGTTATCTCTTAACCTCACTTCACTCGCATCGGGTCTGCCACGTGGGAACAGCGAAGAGATAAGAGTCGGGTTAATATGCTCGACGAGAATCACATAGCCTCTAGTCACAGCACGTCAAATTGGCGTTCAAGGTGTTCCTTGTAAATTTTTTCCTATGGGACACTAACCGGTGACCTTAAAATTTTTAATTTTTGGATAGTATGAAGTAAAGGCCAACGCATGCTCTTTGCTTTGCGCTGAAAACCTCACTGCTAACTGCTGATCAGAAGTCCTTGTTTTCTTGATTCTTTTATCATCTGTAATCCATCCGCTTACTGCATTCTTCTCCCTCCTCCGGTATGTCGTCTTCTCATCTCTCCTCTTCGTGTCTTTTAGGTAGAGATGATGGTTTATCGCAGGACAACTTGACTGTTTGCTGGGTTTCAGCGTTCGTTCAGCATATCAAAGGATTACTGTTTGTCGCTTGTACGTGGAGCTGTTGCCCTATTTGACTGGGCCATTAAGAATCACACTATTTAAATATTTGATGCCCGACATTGGTCTGCAAACAGCTACTTTGTGTCAAATGTGTATCACCCAATTATACATGTTGGCAGAATCTATAGCGTTTTCAAGGGTATGTTGGCACAAAACATTTTCGCGATATATATCATCTTTACTTACAGATAGAGACCGGAAGTTTTCGCGAAAAAATTTTTGCACAACTTTGTTTCAGTGCCTCGCGTGCACATCTGCATCTATGCTTCGTGGTTATTAGTTCTGTGCATTAGTGCAGAGGGCGTCTCTCATTTGACTGCGCCAATCAGAACGAGAGTAGCTACAACACCGGAGGTCTGTGATTCGTGGATGCGACACCAAGACGCTGAGAGTTAAAACTTCTGATCACTGACCACGTAGCAGATCTGCAGGTGTTCACGCAAGGCAGTGAAACAAATGGTGCAGAAATCTTTTCACGCAAAACTTCCTGTCCCTAATTATAGACTGTATATGGACCTGTAAAATTCGCGTTATTGTTTGGCGAGACAATAGAATCCACTGCACTATACGTAACAGCGCGCAACCTGTGGTTACATTAGCCACGAATGTCTATATGTAGGGCCGTGAACTTTTCAAAGAATTTTGCCTCAGTTTGTTTCAGTGCGTTATGTGCACATCTACAGTTCTGATTCATAGTCAGTGATTGTACGTCTTAACTCTCACATGTCTTGAGGTTCTGTCCGCAAATAACATGCATGTGGTGTCGCAGTAACCTTACTGTGGTTGGCTCAGTCAAATGATATACTCTTCACACAGACACGCTGCCAATAACAATGAAGCACAGCTGCAGATGTGCACGCAAGGCACTCAAACAAACTGGGGCCTAACTATTTTCGCGAAATGTTCATGACCCTATCTATGTGACGTCATCTAAGCTGTGTTACCGCTTTACACGATTTTAGTCACCCTATCGTGAAACTTTTAATTACTGCCTTCGTGGCAGATCGAGACATTATCGGCCAACGACAGACATCGAGCGCGCCTACAGCCGTTTGGATTCTAGCCTGCTGGCAGAATATAACGCGAATTTTGCACTTAGGATGTGTCAGTACAGCGGTTACAAACTTCCAGGAGAGACCGAGTACACCCAGACGATGGGAAATCACGTAGCAATGCATGGTCGGAACACTTTCCTGGCGCAGCAGTGACGACACAAAACACAAGGCAGAAAGCACACAAACAAGAGAAGAAAACATATTATTATTCTTAAGACAGCAACAAAACTAAGAAAAAATTACATAAAGAGACATCGATCATCAACACCAGTCAAAGACTTCCCAGCAGTTTTTCTGTATTAGGATTAATAAACATGTTTCCTCTCCTCTTTCTTTCTTGTGTTTTGTGTCGCAGGAAAGTGTTTCCGACCATGCATTCCTATGTGATTTCCCATCGTCTGGGTGTACTATATCTCTCCTGAAAGATTGTTAACTGCTGTACTGATACATCCTGTATAGATACGCACATCTACGACGCAGCAGGATTCACACCCAACAACCTCGCACTGGTGACCTTGTCAACGAAGGTAGCTACACTCAGCAAGAAAACATGTCAAGTATTGCTTCCACAGTCCTTATCTCTTTGTAATCTGATAATAGATTGCTCTATTTGTGTATATAGCCTTCAGAGTGGCAGTGTGTTACCTTGTTTCTGGCACGTGCCTTCATAGAAAAATAACCTGCTAAGGTTAGCTGGATTTCATCGGTCACTTGATCAGAATGCTCTATCAACCAGTGATCTTTGAAAATCTGTGCAATGGGAGTGCATGACAGGATTTAGTTTCTTGGACGTACTACATTGCGATATAGGTGACTATCAAAGAAAACTAATGAAAATTATAACTATGCAGAGTATGCTTTAGTCAACAGGATACATGCACAACATAAAATTCCATAAATGGAATCGGGTCACATAAAAACAAGGGTCTGATTTGGCAAAGGGAAAAGCAGAAAAAAATGTACGACCACCAAAGCAAAAATAAATACGACACACCAATGAGGCGAAACAAAACTAGTACACGAACAGAAAACATGTGACACAACGATGAGACGAATCAAGTCCAAGAATCTAAATTCAGTCTATCAACCAGAGGTTAGTCAGGCAGGGGCGTACGTAAGATTTTGTTCGGGGGGGGGGGGGATGGTTAAACCTTGGAACATCCGAGGTCTTGAAATACTCGACCCTACTACTAAAGAGGGGGATCCGGGTGTCTTCCCCCAGAAAAATTTGGGTTTTAAAGGTGAAAAATGGTGCTAATTAAGCGTTTTACACACTAAAAACTGTTAATCAAGGTTAGTGGCTACTGCCTACAGATATCTGCCATTATAAGAAAAACACTTTCAAAAATCCGTAAATATCTGTAAGTTAGCCACATGCAGTGACATACGCAAGATATTTTATGGGGGATGGGGGCTGAATCTTTTCCTTAATCTCAACTTAATGCGTGTTTATTGGAGAATTTATAGTAATACATATATGTTTTGCTGCACATATACAAAATAAATTATACAATAACTGTTAAATTGTGCTACTACCTAGGCAGTTCAGAAGGGAAACACGTCGTGAGCTTCAAACATTTTGTGATCGTTTTTGTAAACACATTTCATTTGATAGCTTCTTTATCTAAAAAAATGGTAGATTTGGGGGGTGCTGCAGCCCCTTCAGCAACTCCCTTGCGTACTTCCTTGTAGTCAGGTAAGTTAATAGGCGGGCTTTTCATCTCGTTGACAGCGAAGACATTATTGAAGGTGATATACAACATGACGCAATGACAGTTACTGGGAGAGGAATCGACCGTGGTCTATGTTTAGGAGCCATTCTAGCGTTCGTCTGGAACGATTTCGGGGAACCCGAAATCAAGATGGCTGGTGGCAGGATTCGAACTCGAACCTTCTTGTACAAGAAAGTTGACCGTGTGAACTAAACAACTAATTTGATAAGATGCAAGATAGAACTCTAGCTGAACCCTTTCTTCTACACATTTTATGCTCACTTTCACGTACAAGAAAGATGGCAATGGCTTCATTAGGCAGCAGTGCTCACCATTCTCTTTCGTTTCTACTTATTTAACTATATTAATTTTTTACGCCTAAACGAGAGCAGATGTCAAAATATATTTGGCAGTTTTGTTTAAAATCGTGTTCTCCATGTTTGCTGATTTTTTTAAGGCAGTAAATACCATAGTTTTAACTAATTATGTAATTAACGAAATTATGGTTAATTGAGTTTTTAGTCGAAACCGTATTATTTCTCGTTTTGAAAAATTTAGCTATCACGACAAAAATCATTTAAACAAAACTGCCAGACAGATTTTGTATTTCTGTTCTCGTTTAAGCTTAAAAAATAATTATCGCAAAAACGGTCAAACAAGAGCACATGGCTTTAACAGAAGTCCTAGAGTAAATGAGCTGTGCTGTAGCGTGGTGTGAAAAATGTTTTTATGTATAACTAATAAACGTGTTTCCAATGATTTTATCTACGAAAATAAGTCACACTTTAAACTATGTCTTTATCGTTTTGTAAATACCGCCGGCATATCAAAAACACAATTGCCAACTCCTGAAAAGTGGCAAAAATGAATTTGTTGGCGTTGCTATAGTTGAAAAAATATCAGCCGCAGTGGTAAAACAAAATGTTAGAGACCTGCTTTGTACTTTAACAAATACATTCCACAAATAAAATAATAGAGACGTCGCTTGAATTCCCATTGAAAAACACTTTCTACGAAAACACTTTAGTACTCTGTGCTTAAAGGCGAAGCTGTGTTTAACGCATATATTGGAGTTTACCTATCACCTTCCCTGTTTCCGTGACTCAAGCAAAAAAAAAGTCCAAATAACTTTTTTTATATTAAGATATTGCGAATAAGTTATGCAGTCTCGCATAAAACAGAACACGCGGAACATAGATCGTTCGCACAAGCACTAATCGATTCATAACACCAAAGAAGTGGCCGTGTGCATAGAAATGTTGACATAAAAAAATGGTAATATTTCATTTCTTGTGCATACGCACAGGACAGCAATCAATCACAGCAAAGTGTTTTGTGAATGTCCGCCAATAAATATCGGAGGAACCACTTGAAAACGATTTGTAAACAAATTATCCACAAAGTAAATAATGTACCCAATTTACAATTATCTGCTAACTTTGCATGACACAAAAATATTTGATTTCGGTATTACAAAATTTCCTTTTTATTTTTGTGTACATTATTTAAACAAAATAGTGCTCGGCTTTATTTTTAATTTGGTTAATTCGCATAAAGAACTCAACTAATATATATGTTATTTGAATTAATACTGTCACAAAAACCTCTACTCCGTTCTAAAATATTTTGATTCAAGAAAATTTTTAACATTTTCGAAACGAAAACATTTGACGAAACTCACAACATTAAATAAATTGAAAGACAAAATGGCCACAGTTATAACGTCAACATGGCGTCACACGACATTCAAGAGATTGAATTCAATGAATTTTATGGAAAATTGAAGCAAAATTTGATTGTGTGAAAGGGCCTTTACGTAGAAGTTTTCATATTAGAACTAGTAAAGATGGCTGCAAAACGGCTGAAAGAAAACTTTATGCAGTGCTCACTTTATCGTGAACGGCATATAGTCGAAAATTTTATCTTAAAGAGTTGTTCACAGAAAAAACTGTTTTGTAGTGGCTACAAAATATTTTGTCAGTTTAATCCCTACCAAACAATTTTGTGGTGAACACAAAATGTTTTGCAGTGTTCATTTAGTAGTTTGGTGATTACAAAATAATAAACAATTCAACAAAAGGTTTTATGGCCACTCAAAATATTTGGTGTTCACCACAAAATCATTTGGTAGTGTTTAAATCGACAAAATATTTCGTAGCGTCTACAAAACCATTGTTTCTGTATTCGTCGAAGCGTAAAATTGTTTGAACGCGTAACTCTCCGAACTTTCTTCGCCTCTGGTGCGCCGGCAGCTTTCTCGTGGGGATATTTAACATTCACAACGGCCGAGCGTGTTCGACATTATCTCAAGAGCTCATGTTTATTCCAGTCACGAGGTTACGGCATCTCGATGCATTCCTTCGGAAACCTGTCGCCTCTTGTGTTATTATGAACTTCTTCCTCGGGATCTTGTCATTCCTGAGCGCGTACGTGCACAGCGGCCGAACACAGAATCGAATCCAGCTGAGTTTTTAGATACGTGGTACGCAGTAAATTTTTTGCGTGTCTTGTGACAATATTCCCTTACGAGGTATCGCCGACACTTACGAAAATTCGCGGGGGTATTGTAGATCAGCCAAAATTTCAAGTTTTGGTACTTGGAATATTAACCCAGGTAAGTAGTTTACTCGTGTTCGAAATTTCAATTAATGGTCTCTTGGTCAAATACTAAAACTAATATTATAATTGAATATAATCATAATAAATGTAAAGAATACACTGCGCTTGATAGCAGATTGAGTGGTATATAATTCAGTGCTAAAAGCAACAGTTTAGAATTGTAGGTTTCTCAAAATCAATTTGTAAAAAAAAAAATCCCAGACAACAGTTTTTGCCAACTTTCTGAGCAAACATTTTCTCGAGTAACGTATATCTGAAGAAAATTTTGGACGCCGAAATTTCGTACATTAAATTGCCGCTTAACAAATGCATCAATCCGGGTAAATGTTTTCTAATAAAGTTGGCAAATATAATTGTCAATGAGTGTTGCTTTATAGTTTTTCTATATTGAATTTCAAAAAGTGTAGATTTCAATTGTAGAACTCAGCATTTATTTATCTACTACGCCCTCTTAAACAAACTTTTTATCACTTGGATAATATGTAGGCAATTTTGGATTTCCGTCATTTTGAAACCTTGACTAGAATTGCAAGCGGTTATCAAATCCTGGTAATCGACAAAACCCGGTCACGTCATCGATATAATCTACCCTACTCAAGCGACTGAATTTTCGTAAGCGCCTTTAGTCTGTAAAAACAGTGCATGCGTGTATACTCGTATCTCCATAAATAACTGCTCTGAGGATTCTGTTGTCTTTATAACAAAAATCTATAGACGCTACGTTTGGCGTTAGTCCAATTTCATGCCATTAAACAAACAAATAAACATCACAGTTAGGGCTAGGGGATATGATATCCGTTTACCGCCGGCAGTTTAGGCTAGGACAGCCTCCGCATCTAGCCCGTGAGGCTACATTGGTCGATAGACCTTCACGCCGACAGGAGTAAGTGTACCCCTGCCAGAAAGATCACGCTCCCTCCAGACGCATTGGACTAGGCTAACATGAAGTTGGAACCGCTTATCCCCCAAGGGGAGCACTACAATGCGCCTAGAAACCAACTTCCAAAAAGGGGGGAGGGACTGGCTGACGAGAAGAACCTGGAGGAACATATCCCAGGGACTCGCCATCCGTCATACTCCCCCTCCTGAGACACGCCACTCAGCTGCCTCTTGGTTTCAGTCGGACGAGAAGAACCTGGAGGAACATATCCCAGGGACTCGCCACCCGTCATACTCCCCCTCCTGAGACACGCCACTCAGCTGCCTCTTGGTTTCAGTCGAGATGCTATCCACGCCTCCCACAGACTCGCCAGGCCTGCTCCCGGGGACTGGCTGACGAGAAGAACCTGGAGGAACATATCCCAGGGACTCGCCATCCGTCATACTCCCCCTCCTGAGACACGCCACTCAGCTGCCTCTTGGTTTCAGTCGAGATGCTATCCACGCCTCTCACAGACTCCCGGGCACTTACGTAGCCAACTCGTTGACTCGTCATTGAGGAGGGGTTCTCTCCGAGTCTGCCCAGAATGTAAAGAACCACCACCACCAACCCAGACCACACACGGGAGAGAACCTCACCGTGGAGGGCCACGGGACAAAGCGCCTCTGCAAGGATTCTCATTGCGCTGTTTCAACGACGAAATACAAGGTCAGGGGAAACGGAAGTACCCCGAGAAAACCCGCCGACTAGCAGCGACGTCCACCAGGTTTTCCAAACATACGGAAAATCCCGGGCCGCGGCCCCACGTCGTATGTCATTAAAGAGGAAATAATTGTGAAAATATCTACAAACAGCTTTTTCGGAGCTTTGGTAGACGGTTGACGTAGTGGCTAGAGCACTCTCCTCCTGCAAGGTGACCCGGGTTCAGTTAACTGCTAGGGCTGTCCCCGGATTTTCGCATGTGGGAATCGTGCCGGACGATGGCGCTGGTCGGAGGTTTTTTCTCGGGGATCTCCCGTTTGCACTGCCCTTTTCATTCCGGGGCTTCTCCATTGTAGAGACTCATTCCATGCCATACTTCGGAGAAATCAGAACGCTTACGGTCGTCTACGATCATCTATCTGCATTCAAGGTGTTACCCTGGCTTGAGTACCCTCCTCATACGATATGTATTAATTAATGTATAGGCTGTTCACGATCAAGTGAACACTGCTTAAATTTTTTTCCAGCAATTTTGCTTCCACATTTATTATTTTTAATATGAAAACTTCCATGACACTAAAAACCCAGTGTAAACGTTTCACCAGTGTCAAAACTTAACATCTTTTTTGTTATTAAAGGTGTTGTGAAGTCCTCAGTTTACAGTGAACAGCTTATATCTGGCGACATTAATAGCGGGTGGTACGTGGCGTATGTATACCCAGCCAGAATCTAACTGCCGGGCAGGCCGCCACTCAGGCGACGACACTGATTGGACGCAATGAAGCAGTGGCTAGATTAACGCCGACCTCGGGTCAGCTGCGATTGCTGCGCCAACGCTTGTCATTCTGCTCGGGTCACGAGACTCCACGAGCTCACGCGAAATAAAAACTTCGCACCGGCGTCGTAGAGTAGCCGAATATGCAGAAGAGAAATGTCGTGGCGGCGCCTTTGATGTGAAGTGGATAAATTTTGATTAGCACTTATCATCGAGGTGTTTAGCGCTGGTGAGAAGTGACATGATGGAGCAGTGTCGTAACGAGGAGACGGGAGAAACGGGGGAAAATCCGCCGACAACCTGCACCGTCCGGCACAATTCCCACATGTGGAAACCCACCGGGAATCGAACCCGGATCTCGTTGGTGAGAGGCGACAGGTCGAACTAACTCTTCGACCACCGCAGCACCACATTCGATGACGAAGTGATGAGGAAAGATTTGGTCAGCAATTAAGAGAAGTCCTCACTTGCCGCAAGGACGGCGTTGCAGCGTGTCACGCGTATTGTTTTCTTACGCAGAACCGCTTTAATTATTCATATTACGTTTACATACAAATATAACACAAACTTGAAACTACACTTCTATAATTTTAAAACTTCCGCACGCTTGTTAGAAACATGATTTTCGGACCTCCCAAAGTTGCTATAAAAAAACTTTTTTCTGGCTGCTGTAATTCCGAAAATACTACCTGAGCTCGTAGTGCTAAACAAGCTGTATGTCGTTGGTCTTTGCTACATACCGTCAAAAAATTACAATCTTAGGGCCTCCGCGCTTAAAATCCCATAGGAGAAAGACTACAATGAAAGCCTTGCACACCAGTTTGGTGCGCTGTGAATAGAGGCTATATACTTCTCGTCGAGCATGGTACTATATCCTTATCACTCTGCTGTTCCAACACGTAAAAGGTGAAAATTTGACACTGGTACACACTACTCTTAAACAGCCAGCATACCTAGCCTGTAATTATATTGTTTAAGGGCTCGGTTCACCTCAGTTTTCAACGTCTTTTTTTTTTTTTTTTTTTTAATATTTGTACCAGATATTTTTTTTTATTTAAGACATAAATTGTGATTAAATCTTCTTCTTAGGAAATTTGTGTATCTCTCATAGTTTTTGCGTAATGAGTCGAAAACTTCAAAATTTGCACTTTACGGTTTTATGTACGCCACTAAAACCAACTGACATACCAAACCAAAAAAATTCACAGTTTATAAAAATATTGTAGGTTATGCTTTGACACACATAAAAAAGAGAAAATACCCATTTTAGAATTTTCAAAAAATTTTTGAAATTTTTAAATTTTCATTTCAAAATTCATAATTTTTTATTAAATAAATATATATATTGTATTTTTTGTTTTTTATATTTCACATCATAGCGTACAACATTGTTATACACTGTGAATTGGGAAGAACTTAACACTTTAATCGATAAAGAATTTTTGAGGGTAAGGTGGGGCCTCAAAAGCAGAGTTGCTATTCTGGTTTTTATGTTTATTTATTTGTTGATGCTTGGTAGTTTACAATAATTTCGATAGTAGCTTTTAACACCTTATAAAATACATAATTAGTATATATGTCCCTATTACTCCCTAATTAAACACAATATCGTGTTATAGTTGCATATATCCGTAAGATATAAGCAATATTGATGAGGCAATTAGTCATATATTATTTTTAAGCTATGAATATGTTCTGTAGAGGTGATGCATGCTACAAAATTTGAGACTTGTACAGAAGTCATTTGCACAATGCTAAATCACTATAATAATAAACGTTTAGTAATATCGATAAAAATATTGTTGTGATTTACTGAACGCATGGAAAATTCAACACGCAAGAGGGGAGCTCCCACCTTAAGAGTGCGTGGTAGATAAATAAACGCTGAAACATAAATTGATTTCTACGCTTTTTTCGAAGCCAATATGGATCAAACACTCAATGACAATCCTAGATAATGGTATTTGCCAACTTTATGCGCCGCAGTTAAATGCACGAGGTTCTGGCGTCAGAGATTGTGTCTCAGAAGTTCGTATCACTGGAAACAATTTTGTTTAAAACGTTGGTTAAAACAATTGTCTGGGATTGCCATTGTTTAATTTTCACAAATTAGCTTCATGAAACCTACAGTTATAGATCAATGATTTTAGCGTTGAATTATGTACTACGTCCTCTTAAGTCATAAAATTCTCCTAAATCACTACTAAATACAATGTTTACGAAATGATAGTTTGAACCTTGAACCTGTTTTTATGAGTGATGGAACAAACCAGATCGTTTCAAGTGGCGAGTAACCCTAGTTCAACTTCTATTTAAAAACTTTGTTCAAAGTGCGAATTTATGTTAGACCGCTGTTGTGAAACGAGTGATGAAACTGGTCGCAAGTCAGGATTGCGTGTTGGATATTTCCATCCAGCTGTGGTCTGAGCCAACCTCATAATCCATACACACAATCTGCCATTTGCAGTTGCATGTAGTTCGAGGGCCACCGTGATGGGGCGCTTACCTCGTAGTAAACACTCTTGCTAACATTGCTAGCTAAACCCAAGTCTTCGAGAACGTTCAACTTGGTTTTCACGTTGTCATTTCAAAGCCCATATAATTTACTGTTAGAAGGTGCCTCTTTGAGTCGTGCGAAAGTTCATTCCAACTACTCTAAATTATCTTAAGTCAATTCGTAAATGATGTGTGTACGTATGAATGTATCGGATATATATGTTATATATATACACACACACTTCAAAACTTCAAATTTCAATATATATTCTAAAATTAAAATTTTCGAAAAAAAAATTATACATTAAATAATTTATAATTTTTTACAAAAACCTTTTGGCAGTTCAAATCACATACAAGCACTAACATTCATACTGATGATAAGTTAATATTAAAAGTAATACATTACTGTAAAATTGTCTACTTTTGGAAACTTTTTTTTTATGGTGTAAAGTGATGTTAAAGAGTCGTGAGTATCGTTTTAGCAACAAATTTCACTAAATTTTCTGTGTACGTTGTTCTGCCAGCCTGCCAAGTTTTGTCTCATTTTCTACTACTATATAGTTTTTTTTTTTTTTTTTTTTTTTTTTTTTTTTTTTTTTTTTTTTTTTTTTTTTTTTTTTT
>PNEQ01063629.1:198640-220495 GCA_003012365.1 Medauroidea extradentata | reverse complement strand
TCACTAATGTTTCATCGCAATCGGATGGATGGTATAGAAACTCATGCTTTACAGACATATTGTATAACAGGATTTTAAAATCTATGTTTCACGCCCTAGAACACGTGTTTGTTTTAAATACTTGACATTAAATGTGCCAGTGAAATATTTATTTACTTTAGCATTGCATACCTACCTAATCTCAGTGTCTGCAATTATGGTAAACAGTGCCGTCATATGCTCATCAAGTCTATCCAATTCACTCGAGAAACAAATAATAAAAAAGTACTAGGAACAGATGAACGCAGCATATTTAGGCAGGGGAGTATAAGAGGTTGTTTAGTTCACCTTGCCTCTGAGGCTTGTCTCTGGCCGTCATAGCTAAATAGAATCATCGACGTAAACATCATCTGCAGAGGTCGGTGATCTGAGGTGAGTCTGAAGTCAGGCACGCCACTATCTCTCGACCTCTCGAACTCTCACTTATCTCCTGCCTTATCTCCGCCAGTACCACCTCTCTCATACACATAGCTCATCTTTTCACTGATTCTTTAAAAATTAACTTAGTTGGCGAGCTAACGACCTTATATGGAATTTAGTGACAGGGAAATTCTGCAGGGTACAATGCATTATATTAAGGCAATTATCTCAATTTTCTACTTTTTAACTATATTAATTTTTTTACGCATAAACGAGAGCAGTTATCAAAAACCGGTCTGGCAGTTCCTTTGAAAATCGTCTTCTCCATGTTGGCTGATTTTTTTCAAGGCAATAAATACTATTGTTTATCTAATTATGTAATTAACGAAATTCTGGTTGACCTATTTAGTCGAAACCATATAATTTCTTGCTTTGAAAAAAATTTGCCGTCACATCAAAAAACGTTATAAACAAATCTGCTATACAGATTTTTTGTTATATGCTCTCGTTTAAGTTTAAAAAAAAATTATCTCAAAACCAGTAGAAACTAGAGAGCATGGCCTTAAGGGGGAATGTTCGACAATGTTATTGTATTTTGTTACACACTGTGAATTTTTTCGGTTTGGTATGTCAGTTGGTTTTAGTGGCGTGCATAAAACCGTACAGAGCAAATTTAGACGTTGATGACTCAATACGCAAAAACTATGAGAGATACACAAATTTCCTAAGAGGAAGATTTAATCAAAGTTTATGTCTAAAATAAGAAAAAATCTAGTACAAATATAAAAATAAAAAAAAAGTTGAAAACTCTGGTGAACCGCGCCCTTAACAGGCCGCGGTACATAATTCAGCGGTAAAAGCATTAATCTATAACTGTAGGGTTCTTGAAGCCAATTTGTGAAAGGTATACAATAGCAATCCTAGACAATAGTTTTAGCCAACGTTTTAAACAATATTGTTTCCAGTGTTGTGAACTTCTGAGGCACAATCTCTGACGCTGGAACCTCGTGCATTTAAGTGCGGCGCGAGACATCACACGTAAGGAATTAGTAAGTCTGGATAAATATTTACTCATAAAGTTGGCAAATACCATTATACTAGGACTGTCATAGGGTATTTCATCCACATTGCCTTCGAAAAAAGCTTAGATCTCAATTGATGTTTTCAGCGTTTATTTATCTACCACGTACCCTTAAGTATCTGTATCAACGAGGGGTCGGGCCCTGTATTTTCCCATGTCGGAATCGTGCAGGACAATGTCGCTGGTCGGCGAGCTTTCTCGGGGATCTCGCCCTTCCTTCGCCCCTCCCACCCACTCTTGAGTCTCTCCATTGTAGGGCCTCGAGCACAGCCATATTCAGCAGTAGGCCACAGCTTTAGGTCTGGCAACCTTGACAGGAAGGGTCATTTGAACACTTGTTTTGTCTCGTCGACGGCAGTGGCTTCCCCTGATTCGCCTGTATGTAAAACACAATAACGAATCGTTGCCGTTGGAGAGCTACGAGAAGTGTTATAATTAAGACTTAAAATAAAAATTTTAAAAACCCCAGACTCACAGAATACTAAATTTCAAATCGATCAGACCAGTAGAATTGCTCGCATTCACAAAAAAAACTATAAAAGAGCTGATGATCTTTAAAGAGCTGAAAAGATTTCCTTGAATCATAGCTAGGGTCACGATTTTGTCGCGAAAAGATTTTTGCCCCACTTTGTTTCAGTGACTCACGTGCACATCGGCAGTTCTGTTTCAAGGTTATTGGCAGCGGGTCTTTGTTCAGTCACGTTTCTCATTTGACTGCACCAATCAGAATAAGATTATTGTGAGTCTGTACGTGTATAATTTGCCAAGGCCAGTGAGAGTGAAATCATCCAACCACAGATGATGTAGCAGAGCTGCAGGTGTGCACATGACGCATCGAAACCAAATGTTGCAAAAATCTTTTCGCCATAAAATCGTGGCTCTAATCATAGCTAAGAACTCTCTCGATCAAGACAGCTTTCAAACAAAAAAACCGCATAAAAATCGGTCCATTCGTTCAGAAGCTAGGATGCTACAGACAAACACACAGGCACACATACAGACACGTCAAACTTATATCACCATTCTCTTTGCGTCGGGGGTTAAAAATGACCCTTCCTGGCAAGGTTGCCATATCGAAGGCCGCGGCATTCTACTAAAGACGGCTATGCCCCTTCTCGCGTCATTCTTCGGGGCAAGCAGATGTCTACGGACGCCCAGTAGTAACTCTGCATCCAGGGTGTGATACCCTGGCTTTGACCTTTGAGTACCTCCCCGCAATATATTTACTTATTACATTTCTTCTGTAACCGTTATGCCTAGAGACACTGAAAAATCGCCGGATTAGTTGACTGTTTGCTAGGCACAACGTGCTGTATATAACACTGAATGTTTCGTATCAACATTGGTTATCGTTTATTTGCAGCATTGTTTCTCTCTACTACAGGCCCAGTTAGAACTGTACAGCTTGAACACACAGCGTGTGTGATTTGTCCCAAAACTGTTCACACGTGTCACGGTTAATATAATATCGTTAATTGGAGACTAGTTTTAACATTTTCGCGATATTCCAGTGTCTCTAGTTATGCCATGAACCTGCAAAAATGTCATTAAAACATCGAAGGAAAGTTTAAAATCCCAAGCACCCTTATATTGCTACAGGGGTGCTCTGGGGTGACGGCACAATTACGTGAGAGCGGTGGTCCGTCACCCTTGAGCGCACGGCACGAGACACGAGATGATATACTCTGCTTCACGTGACTTCAGTACAATTTGACAGTTCTGAGCGCAGGGCTTTTAAAGTGTTATAGAGGTTTTATGCTATGCCTAGGGCCCGATAGTTTTCGCGAAAAGATTTATGCCCCAGTTTGTTTCAGTGACTCACGTGCACATCGGCAGTTCTGTTTCAAGGTTATTGGCAGCGGGTCTTTGTTCAGACACGTTTCTCATTTGACTGCACCAATCAGAATAACATTATTGTGAGTCTGTACGTGTATAATTTGCCAAGGCCAGTGAGAGTGAAATCATCCAACCACAGATGATGTAGCAGAGCTGCAGGTGTGCACATGACGCATCGAAACCAAATGTTGCAAAAATCTTTTCGCCATAAAATCGTGGCTCTAGTTATTATTCATTTGACTGTGCCAATCAGTACATGGATAACTGTTGTATGTTAAGGCATCCAATCACTGACCACATAGCAGAGATGCAGGTGCGCACGTAAGGCACTAAATCAAAGTGCTGCAAAAATCTTTTTGCAAAAACTACCGTGATGCTCTAGCTATGCCCATCGACATTTTCAGCTCTAAAATTATTCAGAGGTTTCCATTTCACTATTTGTACGGTGTATTTTGTCTTGCATTGTGACTTATATTTAGAGACCTGAAAAATTCGCTTTTTCGTACAGGCACAAGCTAGACTTCAAGCAACTAACTGTAAGCTGGTGAGACTTTCGCAACTGGCCCTTGACGTGTTCGACACCTCTTACATGGCCCGGAGCCAACAACAAAGAAGCAACTTAATGCAGACCTACAGCGAGCAGCCAATGAGCAGCTGTTGTCGTCTTGAATTACACAGATGTTCTTGGAGGCTAACCTACAGGTCAGAGAAACCCGCGAATTTATCCGGTCTATGATTATATTGCAAAATATTAACGGTTATTGTTAGAGACGGGAAAAACTCGCGGGTTCACTGACATGTAGGCTAGTCTCCAAGAACATATATGTATTCAAGCAGACATTATCCACTCACTGGCTGCTCGATGACGCAGTGATACGGGCCTGCATTTAGTTGCTTCTGTACTATTGGCTAAGCTACTTCCAGGAAGTGTCAAATATGTCCTGGGCCAATTGCGAAAGTGGCACGAACTTACAATTGCTGAAATTCTAGCTTGGGACCAAAAGAAAACGCGAATTTTTCAGGTCTCTAGTTATTATCGATAAGTAGGGACTCCTGGTTTTCAGAAAAAGAGTTTCGCACCACTATTTTCACTTCCGTTCAAAATGCAGCTCTGCTTCGTTATCAATAATTAGAGACCGGAAAAATTCGCGGGTTAACTAACCTTTATGTTAGCCTCCAAGACTATATGTGTACTCTGGTAGACAAGAGCCGTTCATTAGCTGCTCGCCGACAAAGTGAAATGGGCCCGCATTAGTTACATTCTTATTATTGGCTCGCTGACTTCAAGGTCGTGACAAATAAGCCAGCGGCCAATTGTGAAAGTATTACGAGCCTATACTTAATGGAATTGCAGCTTGTGCCTCAAAGAAAACGCGATTTTTTCAGGTCTCTATTAATAATTCGATGTTTTTTAATTCCCAGCGTCTTGGGGGTTTTACCCGTTAATCACAAGTAAACCTTTTCTGAATGGTGCAGTCAAATACGTGGAGTCCTCTGCATCAGGAGCGGATTTTGTTTTTAATGACGTGTTGTATTTTTATAGCTTTAGAAATGTATGAGGTAAATATATTAGATATGTATTTTACTTGGCACTTATTTCGTTTTATATTTTTGTAACAGTCTCGGAATGGGCCGTGGCCCCTATGACCCCCTCCCCCTATCTGGAAGCACCATGCTCTACATAAAATCACGTTGCCAATAACGCACCAATCAGAGTTGTGTACGTAAAGAATTGAAACAAAGTTACACAAAATATATATATTTTTTCGAAAAATCATAGGTCCGTACACATATGTAGCTATTAAATTTGACTGAAGTTGTATGCAACAGAGTAGGAACGCAGTCAGAGGCGAAGCGTGAAGTGTTCTAGGGCAAGCTGTGATTAGCAGTGACTGTACAGGAATCTCAGTTGCCTGTGGAACCATTTGACTGGTAGGAGCAGGTACACTCCTCAGCCAGTAACATGTAAGAGACGACGAATTAGTTCTCAGTAATACATAGGGAAGGGAATTTTTGGTGAAAAGATTTTTGCCCCACTTTGTTTCAGTGCCTTACGTGCACACCTGCAGCTCAACTTCACGGCTATTGGCAGAGTGTTTATGTGCAGAGTCGTTATTCATTTGACTGTGCCAATCAGTACACGGA
Organism: Medauroidea extradentata; assembly: GCA_003012365.1. Classification (NCBI taxonomy): domain Eukaryota; kingdom Metazoa; phylum Arthropoda; class Insecta; order Phasmatodea; family Phasmatidae; genus Medauroidea; species Medauroidea extradentata. The sequence goes on along the minus strand of PNEQ01063629.1, from coordinate 215,034 downwards.
TAACTACCACAAGTCACGTCTGTGATTTGCGGGTTTGACTTCCGCACGCTGGGTGTTACGGCACCCAATCACTGACCACATAGCAGAGTTGCAGGTGTGCACGTAAGGCACTGAAACAAAGTGCTGCAAAAATCTTTTCGCGAAATTTCCTATTTCTATAACACGCCCAGGTCTCGGCAACACAACTGTTACGTGGTCAAAGCGTATAGTCGGATATCATACTGCTTGCATTGGAACACGTCCACGCTTCGCCACTGAACACTGTGGTGTATGAGAGTAGGTACGGGAGAACCTAACCTATACAGGTCGTCGGCAACATTTAGCACGTCTGAAGCATGCGGAAATACGTGCAACCCGTCTTGGAAGGCCGTCAACGTGTGAACAGCTTGCAGGGTCACCCTGGCAAGCTGTGTGTCGTTTGCTTCCTTGTTTGCCTTAACAAACCTATTTGTATACCAGCCCGTGGCCATGGTAAGATGTAGATCGTCACATTGGGGATAGTTTAAATATAATATCAATGAAATTATGTCACTAATTTGGCTTCTCGGATTGCAGAAATTGTATTTTTAAGTAAACGACATTTATGTAGTCCCACAAGTTAAATTTTTTAAAGGATTCCATTAATATTGTACTTAACCTTTCCAGTAAATCATACTTTACGACGTATAATTAGAGTCCACGATAATTCTGCAACCGTTTTTTTTTTCAATGCCTTATGTGCACATATGCACCCCAGCTTCATTGTCAGTGATTGGTTGTTTTTAACGCTCAACATCTAGGGTTCTACCAGCAAATCACAGACGTGTGGTGTCGCAGTAACCTTGCTTCTATTGGCACAGTCAAATGAGTCACGTATGTGCAATAATTAGGGACTGGAAAATTTCGCGAAATCAATTAACTGTAGGCTAGAATTCATTATACTATGCATACTCAAGCCCCGTCTATTCGTTCTTTGTCTGTTGTTCCACTGAGCAGCAGCTAGTGGACAAATAGTCGGGGCTTGAGTGTGCATAGTAATGAATTCTAGCATACAGGTCATTGAATTCGCGAAATATTCCAGTCCCTAGGCCAATAATGCATTCTGCCAGTGACTACGAAGCATAAGTGCACATAAGGCATTGAAAAAAAAAACGGTTGCAGAATTCTTTCCGCAAAAAATCGTGGGCTATATGTATAATATATAACTGTACAAAATAAATATTAACCAACAATTATTCTACGAATTAAATAACTCCATGATGACGGTCGATGTTGCAAGTTAACAAACACAACAGTCTGTGAAATGAACACAGTTGCATAGCTGTCGCTTTACTCAAAGCAGTATATTAATCTTGAAGAGACAGTTTTTAAAACTGCTCATTTTACTGTGAATAGCCTCTATACGCATTTTCGTAAAGTGGGCAGTGACTGTAGAACATACAGTTATGAAGCTTCGTAGGCTACTCAGAACATATTATAAAGTCGTACGGGTAACGACATGTTTAGGCTGGTGGCCATGAGAACTGGTTATTTTCAGAAAAATAAAGCAAGAGCAAGTGATAATATGTGTAGACACGTCTAAAGTACAACTTGAAGTCTGCGATATCGTTATACTTTAAGTTTAATGCATTTGTTTAGCACACACACTTGATTTACTCTGTATTAAATATCTTATTTTGATATATAACGATGCAACAAAAAATTAATGTGTGCGTTTATGTATGTTGTATATATATATATATATACACGTAGCTATATAAATGTGTGGATGGGTGGTGGAATCGACATCTTATATCAACTGTAGAACCGAAAGGTGTACAGTACTTAAAATAATACCAATCAGAACTGTTAAAATTTTCTGATAATAAGTGATTACTTGTGAGAGGACAAACGGAAATTCCCTGGCAGGAATGTGTTGACGGATGTTCATGGACTCTGGTCATACCCACAGTAGGTCACAGTCAGCGTTCAATGCCGTCACCCACGTCTCATGTTTGTCCTAGAACCGGTTACATAAAACGGTTATGTTCAAAGGCATGTGATCCCGATCACGGACACGACCAATCTTACGGATAACCAGGGCTAAGTAAGGGACTACAAGAACTTAACACGACTCTGTGAATAATCTACACAATTACAAAAAAGTTAAAAAAAAAATGAAGTAGAAATTAACATCTCGTCAACATCCAGGTCAATAAAGACAGGATTATTAGTTCAGAAAGCCAGGAAGAATACGTGAAGCGAACATGTTTTGTATTGAAGAATCACACCCATCATTCTCCCGGAATGATAAACAAAAAACTGAAAACAGAACATAGAAAGACTCAACTAGTAACTTACAGAGCCACGAGTTTGTAAGGAAAATATTTTTGTGCCATTTTGTTTTAATGCCCTACGTGCATATCGGAAGCTGATCATCATGGTTATTGACCGCGTGTACTGACACATCTCTCATTTGACTGCACCAACCAGGAAAAAGGTAATCGCGACACCACGTGTCAGTGATTTGTCAGAAAATCTCCAAGTCAAGTGGGAGTTACGACAATCAACCACTAGAGATGATGGTTTATCGCGGGAAAACTTGACTGTTTGCTGTGTTTCAAGGTACGTTCGGCTTATGCAAAGATGACTGGCTTTCACTTGTGCTTAGAGCTGTTGCCCTATTTGACTGAGCCAATAAGAATCTCGCTATTGTAGTATTTGATGATTGTTATTGACCTGCAGACAGCTACGTTGTGTCAGACGTATAACATATGATCATACATGTTGCAAGAAAGGGCATGTTGGCACAAATAATTTTCGCGATATACCATCATCTCTACCAATCACTTATCACGAAGGAAGCAGAACTGCAGATGTTCATTGAAACCGAGTGGTTCAAAAATCTTTTAATCACAAACTAGTGGCTCTAGCAGCTAAACCGGCATCCTCCACAGTTATAGGTGCGTAATTGTCGCGGTTTGGTCCGGTAGCAACCTCGACTTCTTAATCCTACACGTATACTGGCCCTCTGACTGAACAAGCGTGGCTAGCCCACGACAACACTACAAATATTGTATTTTTTTATTGCTGGCTTGCAAATGTCAAAAGCGAGCAGTCGCCCGAACACAGACGTGACAGCGGAATACACGTTTTTGGCGTTCAACATGGCGTAGAATATACTCGAGAAATTAATGTACCTCTCTATCATAAAACGAACAAAGAACATTATTTTTTCAACTTTTATACATATTAAATTCATCCTCCCCTTCTTCTACTATTTTTTTTTTTAAGCTTAAACCAGAGCAGATATCTAAAACATTTTCGGCAATTTTGTTTAAAATGGTATTCTCCAAGTAGGCTAATTTTTTCAAGAAAATAAACACTATGGTTTTAGCTAATTATGCAACTACAAAGTTATTGTTATTTGGATTTTTACTCAAAACCATATTAATTTAACGCGGCGGTGAAAAAAAAACATCTAGTACAGCAAAACCCAATTCAAACAAAACTTTTAAACAGATTTGTAATGTCTACTTTCGTTTAAATTAAAAAAAAATTAATAACCGTAAAACAGCAGAATCAGGGAAGCACGGTCAGGTTAGTTGAGGTTAGGTTATGTTAGGTTAGTTTAGGTTAGTTGTAGTTAGGTTGCGTTATTTTACCCTGAAGTGTTCCGTTCTTAGTTTGATTAGGTAAGGCTATGTTACATAGCCTTATCTAAGGCAACCTAACCATACCTAGCCTAACGAAAAATGGAAAACTTAAGCGTAAAATAACTCAATCTAACCTAAGCTAATCGAAACTAATTTAAAGTAACCTAATCTTACGAAAAATGGAAAATTCTAAAGTATAAACTGTGCATGTAGAATCAATGGTTTGGCCAGTATACGGTGTGTAGATATTCTTAGTTAATATTTACCCAGCATGTAACTCGTCTTAGCGTACTTGATACCTGACAGTGACATTGGCCAACGTCACCTCGCTACAGACTACGATGTAATAGTTTGTAACGTGTTTGACGGGGGAACCAGCACGTAACTCTGCTACGCTCCTTCTCCGAGGTTGTGACCGCGATTATTACCAGCCGAGCCCCGGCTACTTTCACCGAGGACAGTGTTAAGTCAACCAACAATGTATCTTACATCAGCACGGGTTTGCCTCGTTGTGGACTCTGTATTCAAACAGCCTCACTCTTTAGCACTGAGAGACGCCGCAGCTCTTTACCCGCTTATGGGCCCGGATCACCACGTGTCGGACGATGCCGTTGGTCGGCGGATTTTCTCGAGGATCTCCCGAGCCACTTGATTTCCTCGCTGCTCCAAACTCACCAGTGCTGTAAAACTAGCTGCCTATCTGTGCGTAGGAACCTGACAAATTCGCCTTTTAGGCCCAAGCTAGAATTCCAGCTACTGTAAGTTCGTGTCACTTTTACAATTGGTCCTTCACTTATTTGACACCCAATATTAAAAATGTAACTAAATGCAGGCCCATATTACAGTGCTAGTAGCTAATGAAGAGCTGTTGGTAGAGACCTGAAAAATTCGCGCTTTCTTTCAGACACAAGCTTTAATTCCAGCAACTGTAATTTTATACTACTTTCACAATTGGCCGTTGTTTATTTGACACCTCCTTGAAGTCTATGAGCCAATAATAAAAATCTTACTAAATGCGGGCCCGTTCCACTGTGTCATCGAGCAACCAGCGAACACCTGCTATCTGCTCGAATACACAAATATTCTTGAAGGCTAGCCTACCGGTTAGTGAATCCACTAATTTTCCCGGTCCCTACATATTCGTTAGAGACTCAAAAGTGACGGAGCTGTAAGGTCGACCGTGAAGCGTGTATCAAATGCCGCATAGCCACAATAAGCCAAGCACTGAACTAGCGCGCAAGATTCCGGCCTATTCACCTATACTACAGTCCTTACAGCAGTGTAGCAAAGTTCAGTGAACAAGAATTTCTATCTTTGATTTAAATACACACGGTTAATACGTTTTGAAGTACGGCAGTCTTAAAAGGCCGTTATTAGCTATACTGGAGGGATTCCAAACAGTGTTGTTATTTTTATAAAGAGCATGGTGTCTCAAAAAATTCATTCCTGTTTTTTCCGTAGAGAAGTTTCTGTTCGTACATTGGCACAGTGGGCACTTGTGGAATAGTTTCGTAAAAATTAAAAAGAAAAAAAAATAGTTATAAACATACTACAGCGTATTTGAAGGGCTTGTGGTAAGCGGCGCCCTGAAGGCCACGGGCTCTCATACGCTGCTTTTGAGAGTTTAGTTTTTAAAATCCTGAAAGGGAGCAGATATGGCAAAACCGTTTGAGAGAAAGGTTAGAAATTATTTGTACTATGTAACCTTTTTTTTATTTTTTTTTTATTTTCAAAATATAAGTTCCTATAGTTTGCGGAAATTACCGTAATTAAGTTTTCTTAAGGGCAAGGGGCCTGAGTTTCTTCGCATTTAACGAAAATTATTTTTTAAAACATAAATAGGAGCCGACATCGTAAAATCGCTTCGTAACTTGGTTATGTTTGATTTAAACTGCGTACTCTAATTTTGTCGAGTCAGAAGACTGCAAAATAGTTACTAATAAATTAATTAACGACATTTCCTTTTAATTGATAAATTAGCTATACTCATCATACAGTTTGTCTCGAAAAATTACATTACATAGTAAAACCAATTTGCAACAAAGTTACGAAGCAATTTTACGATATCGACTCTCGTATGCATTTAAAAAAAAATAACTATCTCGAAAGCCGAGAAACTCGGACCCAAGCCCTTAAGGTCGTTAATGAGCCAAAGTTATTAAAATCTATGTTCTGAAAAAATAGGCTACATAGTACAAACAATTTCTAACAATTCTATGTAACGGTTTTGCAATATCTTCTCCCTCTCAGGATGTAAAAATTAAAATGTTCGGAAAGAGCATAAAAATTAGGGACCAGTGGCCTTAAGCCTGGTCGAAGTCTTTCAGCTTTGGGACTAAGAAACTAACCCGTTAATTCAATCATTTGTTTTGCAAGCGTGTGATATTATGGAAATAGCCACGAGTTTTCCGCGCAAAGATTTTTGCACCTTTTGTTTCAATATCTTATGTGGCAGCGTTGTCTTTGTTCAGATACGTCTCTTATTTGATTACACCAATTAGGATAAGGTTATTGAGACATCATACGTCTGTAACTTGCCAGTAAAACTTCGACACTAGTGTGAGAGTGTGTTAAAACGTCCAATCATTGACCATGAAGCAGACCTGCAGATGTGTACACAAGGTGTTGAATCCACATAGTGCTAAAATCTTATAGCCACAAACTTTATCAACATACATGTAGCTCGCTGAAAACCAGTTAACATCTTCCCAGATACGAGCTTATGTTAGTATGAACGATTTACTAGCCATAGTTGCATGAAGTTCCATCAAACAGTTTACTTCTCCAGGAAATCATTGCCGTCATTTGGCCTTTCATATCTCTCTGGTACAGTGCCGGACACATATTAACTTATATGTACGTGCAACACTTTCATGATAATAGACGGGATGGCTGTACTGGTTAAGGTTTCCTGTAGGTACCATCAGTCTGTTAAAACACTGACAGCAATAAATACAGCCACGATTTCATAGCGAAAAGACTTTTTCACCATTACATTGCAATGCCTTATGTGCACATCTGCAGCTCTGTTACATGGCCAGTGATTGGGCGTTTTAATTCACACTTGTTTTGGGGTTTTACTGGCAAATCACAGACGTATGATGTCACAATGAGCTGTTTCTGATTGGTGCTGTCAGACGAAGACACGCTGCCAATAACCATGAAGCAAGCTGCCGATGTGAACACAATGCAATGAAACAAAATTATGAAAACAATTTTTCGCTACAATCTCGTGGCTGAAGCAATTATGTGTTTTCGTCGGTATCATCTGAATTACTACTACAACAATAAGAAATGTAGAAGAAACAATCTGGTCTGTAGAAGAAACCAACTTGTTTGTTCCTGGCCATTCAAAACTTTGTGGCCTCACTTTAAGCGGGTGAAAAATAGGGTGAGAAAGCAAAACTATTGGTTTACAAGTAACGTATTATAATTACATAACAAGCAGACCGCTATAATTTATGAAAAAAATTACTCATGTTTCTTAAAAATATTACTGGTTCTGTCGTTCGAAATGCAAATGTCTCTGTAAGAAATGAGGCCCGGACCAAATAATCCTCTGATCTTCTCCCCCTACGTCACCTGCCTCACGAGCTAACCGCACACGGCAATATTCTTCCCGTGCCGCTGATAAGATCTGCTTCTACAGTACAAATTCATTATTTTCTTTGTTCTACAGATTACAAAATTAATAGTTTCATACATAGCTCAGATTGTTGTAAGAACATCCCGTATAGTACTGGTAACAATACCTGATTATTGTCCCTTATTTTGTACCTACAACACTTTTATTCTCTCTGCGAACCAGCGAACCATACAATGAACCTTTTAAAATTATCAGTGTGTAAGATGCATACTTTGAAGTGTTTTTTTTTTTTTTTTTTTTTTTTTTTTTCAGAGGAGGGCCCAGCTTGGGCAATGCCCGACCTACGTTATACGTTAGATTGCTTTTTGCCCGGCCTATCGCGCAGTAAGGCGTATAAATCCTAATTATACCTCAATTATATCCAATAAGCGAGAACTTTTGAATATTTATTCATACTGATGTAACGCAAACTGAAACTTCTTGCCAAAATGCAATAAATAATAACTAACGAATTTGGTAGCAAACTTAATTTGAAACAAAACAAAAAACGGTAAGATACAAAACAGTGAATGCCAGCCACTCAATTCGTCCGGCCATAGGTTAAAAAGTTGCCAAGGGAAGATTGTATTTTTACTTGATACGATGTAGCATTAAATTTTCAACACAAGTAAATCAGGTTTGAAGTTTTAAATGAATTTGCTTTTCGCGTCTACTGTATAAGCGAAGAAAAGTTATTAAACGTAAAATAACGGGAAAATTATGTTGAAGATTTTTTATTTTTTATTTTAAGGTTTCGCTATTTATTATTTAAAGTTATTTTTAAGAAACTAAAAAGCGTAACATTTTTGTGCATTAATACAAACATTGCGGCTTTAAAATTCTCTAAGTGTAGCAACTTCTTTCGAATTACTTTACATTATGCGTAGTCGGTTTTTTTTTTATTGCTGCTGTGTTAAAACCTAGAATCTCTTGCCTGGTGACTATCAATATTGGACACGTGGCTGAACAAACCTAACTCACGTGACCTATTATAACCACCTAAGACAGTGGACACGTGAGTAAACGGGAGACAGCTGCTCGCGTTGTTCGGCCGTGAAGGTCTTGGAAAGAAGGAAAGTTTATAAGTGTCGCTTGGAACGTGGTGGACCTTTAGTTCGAGGACAAGCCTCCGTGTTCCGGCTTGTGTCGCTGCAATGTTAGGGTCACACCCTGCTGGGAAGGTTATCTGTCTGCCGCTCATGGTCCAGCCGTCGACATCCACACTACACTTTGCTCTATGACGTCCTGTAGGCAGCGGCTAGCGCGCTCGCCTTCCACCATGCTGATCCGGGGTACATTCCCACCGAGTAGTGGCGTATCGTGGTCGTGTTCCAAGGCAAGCGATGATAAGCTGTGACTAGAGATGATGGTTTATCGCGGGAAAAGTTGACTGTTTGATGGATTTCAATACACGTCCAGCTTACCAGAAGATTACTGGCTTCAGCTTGTACGTGGAGCTGTTGCCCTATTTGACTACGCCAATAAGAATCCCGATATTGTAATATTGAATGCCTGGTATTGGTCTGCAGACAGCTACGTTGTGTCAGTATTTTCAAGGCTATCTTGGCACAAAACATTTTCGCGATATACCATCATCTCTACTCATACGACATCACGCATATTGGAAAAATTATTGTGAACCCCTCAAACTTGGATAAAATTAGTTACTTACCCGGTATTTTCTCAAGATATATGTATCGGATTCATTCGAAATTGAAGTCTACAACTGCGTTGGACATCGTTTCAGTGATGCGTTCGATAAAACGACAGAGTCACCACTTTAAAGTCCCGCAGTAAAAACGTTAGGGCGGGAACACTGAGCGTTCATTTACGACTCTGGGCATAGAGGTGATATCACAATACATGTTCCGGCCAGCGTCGCTCGTAGCGCCTCATCGATGTTCTCCTGACATACGCAAACACACCCCCCACAAGGCGGCCTCCTTAAGGACGTTCGAGTGGTAAAAATTCATATTGTTATGTTTGCACGGCATAGTGACAGATTTATAGACGTCATTTGTGACTACATTTTCCACTTATAAACATTTTTTTAAACTCTCATGGTTTTCCCATTGTGACATGACAAAGTAAAAATTTTCTAGTTACAGGAACATGATAATAACAAAAACCAAGTGTCTTACTCGAATGAAATAATTTACACTGAACTGAGATATTATGGACAATATGCTAAAATATTTGAAAACACACAATGACATTCCTTTGTTCTCTTTAAAAAAAATCTGAAAATGATCACAATTTGATTCATTTATGACAATCTGAAAAAAAAAAATACAAAAGGATTGTTGTGCGTTTTTAAACATTTTAGCATATTGTCCATAATACCTCATTTCAATGTAAAATTATTACAATTTACTTCATTTACGGAAATTAAAAAAAATACAAATAGACTATAGTGTTTTTAAATATTTTAGCATATTGCCCATAATATCTAGTTACAGTGTAAATTATTTCATTTGAGTAAGACACTTGGTTTTTGTTGTTACTGTGTTCCCGTAACTTGCGAATTCTGTCTTTGGCATGCTGCTATGGAAAAACTGTGAGAGCAAAAAAAAAAAAAATGTTACAAGTTGAAAATGAAGTCACAAGTAACGTCTGTAAAACTAACACTATGCCGTGAAAATATTACGTTATTAATTTTTGCCTCGTGAACACCGTTAATTTAATATGGGTTAGTATGAGGAGGATACCGAGGTCCAAGGTGCAGCACAACGGATGCAGACTTGCTACAGGGCGTCCTGAAGCATCTGCTTGCCCCGGGAGATGACAGGAAATGCAGCCCTACAATGGAAAGGCGCCGGAACGAGAAAGACGGGGGAAACGGGAGATCCCTGAGAAAACCCGCCAACAGCGGGCACACTTCCCACATATTAAGGGCTTGTTCCTTATTTTTTTTTCAGTCTGGTGACAATAACTCAAATATTTTTTAACCAAAAACTTTGAAAAAACTTGAGTCAATGTGCAGTCACCCGATGCACAATACTGTGGAAGCGGTTTTTTTTTTTTTTTAATAATGTACCATTCGTCAGCAAAAAAAAAAATAAATAAATAAAAATATTTTGCTTCATTTTTGCTTATTTTAACGACAAAAAACGTAATACTTTGGGTGACGAAATCTAACAAATCGTTCAGTACTGTTCTACAAAAAAAATCAGCTACAAATTATAACATATAAGTGTAAAAATTGTGGAGCAAATTTTTTATATGAGTATTAGGCAGCAATAAAATATATTTTCGAAATTACTGCAAAACTCGGTAACAGCCCTTAAAATCCGGGGACCGACACCACCGGGGATTGACCCTGGACCTCCATGGTGGGAGGCGAGTGCTCTGACCACTTTTTTTTTTAATTTTTTAAAATTTTTTTTATATTAAATGTTTGGTGCAGTGGCGATGCGGAAGCTTCCGCATCATCACTGCACCAAACATTCCCTCCTTTAATGTGACTTAATTCGAGTGACTCCAGTACTTTTAGTGAAACAATTTGTATAGTGACAATTTTGAGACCCAAATGGACAAACACAAATTTACACCCAGCCAGACCTGGGAATTGAACCCAAGCCGGCCGCTCAACCAACTGAGCCACGGGGGGTCGGCTTATTTTGAAACGCGTCAACCACTCGACCGCCGCTGTCCCCGTGTGAAGACTAAACTATAGTTATTTACGCCCTGTTGCCAACTGTACGTCATAGGTTGGGTAATTCCACGTCGCCTTATCACGGCTTCACGACGGGTGTCGAAAGGCTTCGAGCTCTGCGTTACGCGTACTGTTGACTTGCTGTGGGTTCTGTGATAGTGACGCGTTCCAAAATAATCTGTTGCCATGCAGACTGCTGAAACTCTTGTTTGTTTGAATTCATTCTCTTCTTTTTAGCTGCTTTGAATTTTTTTGTCTTGATACTTTGCTTACGTTGCTGAAGAAGGCATGCAATATATGTTACAATAAACATGTGTGACGAAATCAATAGATTGTTTTATCGAAGTACAGAAAAATAAATACGAGGACGAGTTACTGTGGGGAAATATTTGTTCATAATGTTGGTAAATCTATTTATAATGCTGTCGTTTTCTTTCTTTAGTGTGACTGTCAGAAAACTTTTAAAATTCATTCTGTGGTATGTAACGGCAGTTAATTTTCCACTTATCCTTAAAATGTATCACCGTTTATGATAATGAAACAAAGCAACAAATAACACTAAATTTAAGAACATCTCGAGCTTAAATATTTTATACAGCCTACATATAAGTCTGCTATGAGTTAATTGATGTACACAACAGTCGCTCTGTTAATCTGCAGTATCAAGATGTTTTTAAAATCACTTCAAACTATTTGTTTCGGTGACTGAATGTCACTAGCTTAGCTAACTGTTCACAAGTGTCACGATTGAGATACTACAGTTTATTGGAGACTATGTTAAATATTTTCGTGATTTTCCAGTGTCCCTGCCGATAGCCAACTCAAGAATTCGTACAGACGTCGCAAAGTACATCTTACCTTGCAACACATCCACGAAGCGCCAATGGCGAAAAGCTCTCTTGGTGTTGATATCTGCTGTAAAGCGAGGTATGGGTATAGGGCAAACCAAGGAGCATGTAAAGGACACAGTTGGCACTCCCAGGTTAAGCCTCGCGTCTTATTTTCTGGGCTGGTTTAGCCTCACTAACGATAAACTGTCGCCAACAGAATTTTGCCCCAGGTTGTTTCAGTGCCTCACATGCACATCTGCAGTTCTGCTTCGTGTTTATTGGCCGCGTGTATTTCTGTATAATTTGACTGAGCCAATTACAATAACGTCCCTGCAACAACACACGTCTGTGCTTTGCCGGCAGAATCCCAAGCCTCGTGAAAGTTAAAATATCCGATCACTAGGGACACTGGTAAATCGCGGGAAAAGTTGATTGCTTGCTAGGCTCCAACATGCTATGTATAACACTGAATATTGTTTATATGAAGCACTGTGTCCCTCTTCAACAGACACAATTAGAACTGTACAGTTTTAACACAGAACGTGTGTGATTAGCCAGAAACCTGTTCACACGTGTCACGATTGAGATACTACAGTTAATTGGAGACTATGTTAAATATTTTTGCGACTTTCCAGTGTCTCTACCGATCACTGACCATAAATCAGAACTGTAGATGAACACACAAGGCAACAAAACAAAGTGGGAAAAAATTATTTTCGCAAAAAAAACAAGGTTCCTAATCATGACGTAGGGGCTCGTGGACAACAGAATCACAGGTTGTGTTCTGGTGTGTATAGGTCAGTGGATTCTAGTCTCTTGACAAATAATAATGAGACTTTTGTAACTCCCTGCCAATATCATGATAAACTACGTTACGGGATTCCGTAAATTGGGAAGTATCTGTACAGATAGTTCACTAGGTCACCACCAGAGAGCAGACATGTGTAGTTTCAGCAATGTGACCAACGTATCAAATATAAGATCTCAATTAAAATGTTTAACATATTTCTAGAGATGATGGTTTATCGCGGGAAAACTTGACTATTTGCTAGATTTCAACGTGCGTTCAGCTTATCAAAAGATTACTGGCTTTTCCTTGTACGTGGAGCTACTGCCCTATTTGACCTAGCCAATAAGAATACCGCTATTTTAATATTTGATGCACGTTATTGGTCTATAGACAGCTACGTTGTGTCAGTGTTTTCAAGGCTATGTTGGTACAAAACATTTTCGCGATATACCATCATCTCTACATATTTCCGTTACTGAAGACCGAAGCCTCAGTATCACAAAGTACGGCAGTTTTATCCTGTTCTCGGATCTCTAGCTGAATAATTTTTTTCTTCTCAGTTTATAGCTGCGTTGTACAAAACCTTGACGAGAACTAAGCCTATAAAGCTCCGAGTAGCCTTTGTAACGGAAGAAACCATGATGAAGCTTTTCTTACTATCTTATCAAATGAGCCTCTGTCAGTATTTCCGTGATTTATTTTGTGAAACTTTGATACTCGACTTACCATGGTTTTTGCCATTGACCTACATCTTGATAACAAGATCATGATTAATGGCATATTATATAGTAATAGCGTCATGGCAGCAGACGTCAAGTAAGAAGTAAGACAGTTCATATTATTTTTTATTTGAAGAGAGATAGTTAAAAATGTCAAACTAAATTAAATCCCCGATCAAATTACTTGCATAACAAATACTTGATATTATTTTTAGTATTACCTTCATTGAAAGACCATTTCATATGTTACGAATTGAAACTTTCCCTAACGCTCATATTTTACACACTATATTTGCGGCATAAATATGCTAGTATAATAATTTTTTTTTGTTATTCCTATAAAATTAGCTGTAAGTAGAAATGCTGAAAAAAAGTACTTCTGATTTAAATATTTTAAGGAAAAAAAGTCTTAGTAACGTTACTTAAAAATAATAGGCCCTATAGCTGAAACCAGTAGCTACCGATGATTCATGCTAACGCAGAAAAAAAGCGCTTCAGACTGATATATACGTTAAAATTTCAACTACTATGCTTGTATTTTAGCGCAAAGTAAATATAATTCACGCTATAATAGCAAATTTCACATTTTTCTTCATAAAATAATCAAATATGGCGACTATGACTGGCGCATGGACGGCGATGCAGCGTATTCTTTTTCACGCAAAATCGCTTAACTTATTGATATTATGTTTATTTACGAAAAGAACACACACCTGAAGCTATGTTTATATGTTTTCAAAAGCTCAACACGCTTGTTAGAAACACGAATTTCGGGGCCTCTCAAAATGGCTAAGAACGGTTTCTTTTAAGACAGCTGTAACTCCGAAAATATTACCTGAATTCGTAAAGTGCAAAGCGAGAGGCATGCGTAGGTCTGTACTTCACACTATTGAAAAATAAAATGTTGTGGTGACCGCTTAAAGTCCCGTAGGAAAAAGACAACAGCGAAAACCTTGTACGCCCGTTTGGCGCTGCGAATAGAGGCGATATGCTTCTCGTCAAGCGTGGGACACTGGCTCTTATCGCTACGCCGTTCCCACGCGTCAAAGGTGGAAATTCAGTGAGCTTAGAGGAACCAGTAGTCCAAGAAGGCAGAAAACGGGCAGCGAACTGGCCATTGTCTGTAAACCACGCCGGAAAACCACGTATAACTGGAATTAAGATGGGCGGGCCGGGAATCGAAAGTAGGGCCTTTCGAATACGAGTCCTTGTTTTACCACTTGGCCCACGTCGCACGGTATTGAAGAGCGACGTAAGTATTTCGTCATCCGCGCACGGGAATGTTGTCACATTGCAGCAGACTTGAAACATCCTCGGAAACGTTCGCAAACACGATCCAGTTAGTGTAAAGTTGACGTGACACTTTGTATGGTCGTTGCTCAACGGGAGGTGAAGATAACTCCCGCGGCGGACGTGCTACTAGATACGTGACGAAACACACGACGCCGTAACCAAGAGGTCAGAGCAGAGACCAGGGCTGTTGTGTGACGCAAAGACGAGTGCATTGTTAAATAAAAACACGACAACAAGACCTTTACACCGCGCGCTGTGGCGGGATTGTCGCCTGCCCTTGACCACGTGGTCGCGTCAACTGTGGACACGTGACTGGCGAGGTTTAAGTAGTCGCGGTGAGCTCGCAGGAGGAAGTATTCCGTCACAGTCGTGCCAACATGACTGAAGTCGCTGTGGCCCAGTACACCACTGGCCGGTAAGTAAGCCGTATATAAGGTTCGTTCTACAACAGACTAAATAGTACTATAGACGTGAAATTATGTGGCGGCTCATTTGATACGAGCTAACTTCGCCTCTTATTGGCTGTCCCAGACCGTTATACCAGCCCCGTGTATGTTTGGCTCCTGCATGTTACTACAGGTTTCCTATTGGCCTGGATGCCGACTAGCAGAGCAGCCACCTTACGCTGATTGGCGGTGGGTGTTTCCGCCATTTTGCTGGCGTGTGTGACTGAGTTTGCTGTCATACCGGCCATTTCACTTCTGTATTGCTAACTATTCTGTGATTCTACTGCAGGTTAGAAAGATCTACGTTCAAAGTTTGACACAGGGAATATTTCTGCCGCTTGAGCGCTGCTATCGGTAATGGGTGCAAACTGATCAATCACAGGGCTTTCCTGAATTTTAAGTTACATCAAGTTGATAATGAAAACGTGAAATTGGTTTATTTTCACTTTAAAATTAAGTTAAATTACTTCTGTCATTTCCAAGCCTATTTAAATTTAATTTACTACAGTTTCGTGTTTTTCTGGTCCCTTTGCGATGGCAGCGAAACTAGAGGCAGAAATTTTCCCAGTGCCAAACTCTCCCATTAGAAAACACATATTCTTTCTAAACTGTAGTAATATTAACCTCAGCCATATCCTAACCCTACCCTGGTGGTACGATCAACTCAACTCTTGTTACATCATCACTTAGTACAAACAACTGGTCTTTAACGTGGCCGCCTGGGTTATGGGTTATGGCTCGATTTGAGTCGCCATATTGAATATTATTATTTTTCGTTTTTTTTTTTTTTTTTTTTTTTTTTAATTCTGAGAGGAAAAATTTTAAATGTGATACTATACCGCAAGTTCAATTTACATTGAGCTACAATACAAACACGACAGTAGAGCTAGTAATGTATAGTTAGGTCGCAATTCGTCTGGCAAATTATTAATTTAAAAAATTTGCCACACAGGTTGCGGCGAAATTATATGTTAACAGCTAAATTGCAAGGTCTGTACTGTAGCGAAATGTAAAAAGAATTTGAGGTATAATTAGGGACCGGAAGTTTTAGCGAAAAGATTTTTGCAGCACTTTGTTTCAGTGCCTTACGTGCACACCTGCATCTCTGCTTTGTGGTCAGTGATTGGATGCCGTAACACCCAGCGTCTGGAGGTTAAACCCGCAAACCACAGACGTGACGTGTCGCAGTTATCCGTGTACTGATTGGCACAGTCAAATGAATAATAACTAGAGACATGAACTTTTCGCGAAAAGAATTTTGCCCCACTTTGTTCCAGTGCCTTATGTGCACGTCTGCAGTTCTGCTTCACATATATTGGCAGCGTGCCTTTGAACTGTGACGTTTCTCATTTGACTGTACCAATCACAATAAGGTTACTGTAACACCACACGTCTGTGATTTGCGTGTAAAACCCCACGACA
>PNEQ01063629.1:121103-198540 GCA_003012365.1 Medauroidea extradentata | reverse complement strand
TACAAAGTGAGGCAAATTTCTTTTCGCGAAAAGTTCATGTCTCTAATAATAACTCTGTACAAAAACACTCTGCCAATAATCATGAAGTTGAGCTGCAGGTGTACACGTAAGACACTGAAACAAAGTGGGGCAAAAATCTTTTCGCGAAAACTTCCGGTCCCTAGGTATAATCGCATATTTGACATTTTTATTTTTAGAATTCCAAAAAAAATAATAATAATAAAATTCATTATGGTAACAGAAACCGAGTCTAAACATATTTTGCGCGTTCGTGGCCGAGAAGTGCGGAAGCGGTAAGGACGACACAACATGCACATCACGCCTTATCCTAGCCTCTATAGCTATAGGCGCAAGTCAAGCCATGATTAAAGATGATGGTTTATCGTGGGAAAACTTGACGGTTTGCTAGGTTTCAACGTGACTGGCTTTCTCTTGTGCGAAGAATCGTTGCACTATTTCACTGAGCCAGTAAGAATCCCGCTATTGTAATATCTGATGTATATTATTGGTTTGCAGACACCTACGTTGTGTTAGACGTATACCACCCAATCATTAGAGACATGCAAAATTCGCGTTATTTTCTGACAGCTGACTAGACGCCAAGTGACTGTAGGCTCGTTCGACGTCTCCCGCTGGCCGATATTGTCGTGACTTACCGCGGAGAATGCTTACACGGTAGAGAGGCCAATCTCTGTAAAGACGTAACACACATTAAAGTTCGTGGCCAATTGAATCGCAGATTATGCTGTGTTATGTATAGGAAAGATAAGTTTAGTCTGCTACCAAATGATAACACGAATTTTGCATGTCGCTACCAATTATCAGGGACCCATAATTTTCGCGAAAAGAATTTTTCCCCACTTTGTTTCAGTGTCTTACGTGCACATCTGCAGCTCTGCTTCATAATCAGTAGAGGCCTGAAAAATTCGCGTTTTCCTTTAAGTGTAAACTAGAATTCCAGCAACTATAAGTCTGTATCAAGTTCACAATTGGCCGTTGACTCACTCGACACTTCCTGGAAGTAGCTGAGCCAATAATAAAACTGTAACTGAACACTGTCCCATTTCACAGTCAGCGAGCAGCTAATAAACAGCTGCTGTCTGCACGATTTCACAAATATTCTTGGAGACTAGCCTACAGCTCAGCGAACCCGCGAATTTTTCCGGCCTCTAATAATCAGTGATTTTATGTCTTAGCTGTGACGTGTCTTGGGGTTTTACTGGCAAATCACAGACTTGTGAAGTTGTAGTAACGTTATTGTGATTGGCAAAGTCAAATGAGAGACATCACTTCACAAATACACGCTGCCAATAAGCATGAAGCAGAACTGCAGATGTGTACATAAGTCACTGAAACAAAGTGGGACAAAATTCTTTTCGGAAAATCAGGGGTCCCTACCAAATATACATGTAAAAAACCACAGTGTTTTCAAGGGTACGTTGGAACAAATATTTTTGGCGATATATCATCATCTCTAGCCATGTTCCATAATTTCTACTACTTCGTCGACAGCGAGGTCGTTAGAGACGGTGACACACAACTAGGGACAACAACAGGAGTTGGGAGAGGAAGCGGCTATGTCCTTTGTTAAGAAACTGTCGCAGCATTCACCTGGAGCGATTTCGAGAAACCGCAGAAAACCGAGATCGGGTTGTCCGGAGCCTGAGATGGAACCCGGGTCCTCCCTCATGCGAGTCTAACGTGTTACTGTTAACTGTATTAAACCCTCTGACTGAGAGAACTGAACCTGCCATACAACCAAATATTTGGTTGACTTAACTGTTAACACGATTGTTTGGTCGTATACAAACCTAAGCGGTTGGCTGCACCAAACCTTTTTCTGTGTGTCGAATGATTTCCACATTGTTTCTAGATTTTACAGTTGACTGGAACTTATGTGAAAGAAACAGGTCTAAATAGTTATGAATGCTTAGTTAATTAACTTTCATGATTTGAAAATGTATAAACTAATTAAAAAATTCAGCACGAATTAAAAATGCCTGCATCGTCAAGAACAACTTAAAAGCGGTCAGATCACGCGCTCATAACTACGACGTTAGATATTTGACGAAGTCGCTCTGATCTCTGTAGTTTTCATGTTAGCAATGTGCTACACGCTGTGGGTTTTCTCCGGGTACTCCCGTTTTCATCGCCCTTGTGTTCTTCTGCTGCTCCTTCTCGCGTAACATCATCCTCGCGACTCGCGCTTACTATATTTTCTAGGAACTGATGAGTACCTTTAGTAATATAAGACATCTTGTATTGTGAAGATCGTTAATGTCAAATTACGTACGGTATTTATACTTCACTACAGCTATTTTCATCATTCAGCTATTATATAATGTATAAGCAGTAGTTAATTGGACATTCAGTCCTACAATTCGGCTTATTGTCTGTTCTGAGATGAATGCTCGTGTATAATGGGTTCAGTGGTTGAGAAATAAAGCATTGCCTTTAACTGCGTTCACAGAAAACAAAGGCAAAATAAATGAGTCTAAGAAAGATAATGTCCAACTTGAATCTTACGGCAGCACGTATATACGAAGTAACCGTTTATGTTTAGCGCCTTCAAACAAAACTAGCATCACTAAGCAACGGATTAGAATCCCAAGGAATCTTCGTATTCATGTATTGTTTTAAAACAAAATTTACTGTGTAAGGAAAGCATCTCCATAATTAGTCTTGCGATTCAAAAACGGCTGTTTAATTTAGTCCGAATTTAAAAAATCTATTACGTGTTTGTTATTAATTGTGACAAAATGCCGAAGTTTGATTACATCACTGTAAAAGAAAAGCGTTACTTTTACTATACATTATATAGCATGTTAATTAACTTTAACGTTTACTGAGTTTTAACTTGACAAAATAAAACTAACCTAACTTTACGAAGTAAACCACCCTAATCATTTCAATATAACGTGCAATATCCATTGGCGCACTCACAGACAGAATTAGTACAATAAAACAACACATAATGAAAATTGAGTTACAATTAAAAATCTTACTGAGACAATTTCAGACAAATAAACTCTCAGTCCCCGTGTCTCGAAGTGTCAGATTTTACACTGAATGTACAAAGTAAATATTGTGTCACGGTTTCCCATTGAATTGTTTTTGTTTTAATTAAAATATCATGTGATAAAACAAAAGTACCTGCTGATCAAAAGGAAACGTTTTCGAAAGTGTTAAGCATTGAAATTATTGTCGATAGTAAGTTTCCGTTTGTAAAATCAGTGTTTCAGCATATACCCGTATGTCTGAAAATTACTGTTTTACGAACGCGGTTTTTCCCTTCAGGAAAGGTAAAATAACTGTTATCTACCGACGTCACGTCTGACATTGCTCCTATCGAATGTCCTTAAGACAGTGGGAATACGGCTAATAGTAGAATTTTCCATACGTAGGTGCTCAGTATCCTCAAGGTAAAGCAGAAACACGTACCCTAGGATTTGTAGTTCAGCTTTTTTTTATTTTTGACACGTGCACTAACTGCACATAGTTGCATAACTAATTTGCGTGATATTGGACTACAAGCAGAGAGATCGGGCCTTAGAAGCATGCCAACAAGGCCGCTCAAGTGTTAAGATTTCATAATGTCATAAAATGGCTGAAAACAATGTAAGCCTGTTCGTTTTCGCTGGGTGTAAACTGCCATAATATGCAAATTTTGACTTCGAAAGGCCGTTATGAGAAAATTATTCCAGATCACAAAATTTCATAGGAGAACAATGTAGGCTAAAGTAACGTTTACAAAACTATTTTTTTTACAAATATAAAATTATGAATTTTTCACGCTTGAACGTTTTTAAGGCTGACATTTGTTCGTTCAACACTTGCCTCATCGCCTCTAAGTGGGATGAACTCAGGTGAGGTTTGTCATCCTCTAGAGCATTTCTCTTAAGGGTGTTCACGTGGCAAAAAGTTCATAACTTTATGTTTGCATAGCATTGTGTACGTTTTATAGACTTTACTTGTTTCTACTTGAGGCTTGCAAAAATGTTTTAGCTCTCACAGTTTTTCCATAGCAGCATGCCAAAGTTAGAATTCGCAAGTTATGGGAACATAGTAATAACAACAACCAAGCGTCTTACTCAAATAAAATAATTTACACTGAAATTAGATACTATGGGCAATACGCTAAAATATTTAAAAACACTATGATCAATTTGTATATTTTTAAATTGCCATAAATTAAGTAAATTGTCTTCCTTTTCAGATTATTTTAAAGTACAACGGAATCTCATTGTGTGTTTTTAATCACTTAAGAGTGCGTAGTAGATAAATGAACGCAGAAAACATCAATTGATTCCTGTGCTTTTTTCGAAGCCAATATGGAAAAAATACTCAATGACAATCGTAGATAATGGTATTTGCCAACTTTATGAGTAAATATTTATCCAGAAATACTAATTCGTTACGCGTGATCTCTTGCGCCGCAGTTAAATGCCCGAGGTTCCGGCGTCAGAGATTGTGCCTCAGAAGTTCGCAACACTGGAAACAATTTTGTTTAAAGCGTTGGGTTAAACTATTGTCTAGGATTGCTATTGAACAATTTTCGCAATTTGGCTTCAAGAAACCTACAGTTATAGATTAATGCTTTTAGCGTTGAATTATGTACCACGCCCTCTTAAGGTATGTTTAAGGTGGCAAAAATATGATCTGCAGTGAGTTGAGGCAAGTGTGCTGCGTAGTACGAGCCTTTCTTTAGGCTGTAGTCTCTGGACCCCGGTTTTACTAAGGGAAAACGACGAGAGTAAAAAAATTTTTTACAAGTGCAAAATATAGTCAGTAACAAATTACGTCTATAAATCGATCGCTATACCGTGCAAATATAAAAGTATAATTTTTTTTTACCACGTGAACACCTCTTAATTAAGAGGTGCCCCCTACCTGCGCGTTGATTGGTAAGGCAAGCTAAGTGGCCTTTTAAGGCCTCTACACAATTAAAAACTTTAGCATTTGACTTTACGAAAGCTTTCATTACATGGCTTCTTATGGAGTCGTACACAATGGCGTCACCAAACGTAAAGTCAAGCAGCCTTAACTTTACGTTTTCTATAAACAGAAAACCTAAAGTCAAAGTCAAGATGGTCGTTTGTGAAGAACAGCTGATTATGAATGCAATAATGAGAAATCTTTATCTCGGCACATAGTTTTTATCTCTAGTACTTGGAGCGCATGAAAAATGCAACAAGTATCTCTTAAATACACTCGAAAACCCTTGTAAATAGCATTAACGAAATCTTTGTAAACGAACTGTAACTTTTGTTAATAGATGGCGTTGTTTGTGTTCTGCAAAATAATATAAAAAATTGGAAATATTAAAATAACTGGGCGTATTTTTGAAATATTTACGTGATATGCTTTTATAGCAAACATAACGATTTATATCACAATAATTTCGTTTCAAAACAGATTCTCAAATAATAATTTTTCAACTGTCGTTACTTTAACTGTGCGTTTGTATTGTGTATTGACAAAATACTGAAAGTAACGGAAACGTAAAGTCAAATGGTAAAGTAATCAATTGTGTATAGGCCTTTACATCTCGTCGACAGTGAGGTCGTTAGAGACGGTGATATACACCATGGTAGAATGAAGGGAGTTGGGAGAGGACTCGGCCATGGCCTTTGTTAAGGAACCGTCCCAGCATTGGCCTAGAGCGATGTCTGAAAACAATGAGAAACGGAAATCAGGAATGCCAGATCCGGGGATCGAACCCGTGTCCTCGAATGCGCATCCAACGTGATACGGTTGCGCGACCTCGCCCAGGTATGCACGTTAAAGGCTCAGAAGCAACAGAGATATAAGCGAACATCAAGTTCTGCATCGCCTTAACAAGCCAAGCGCTGAACTAGCGTGCAAGATTCCCGCCGCGCCGATTCGTCATTACTATAGGACTTTAAGGGTGTTCAAGTGCGATATAAGCATAATTTTATGTTTATAAGAAATAGTGTGAGTACAGTATCCTCTTACCAAACAATTATAACTCGCATAGTTTTCTCATATCGTTGCGTCAAAGTCAAATTTAGCATGTTCTGCTGCCATAAAAATAGTGAAAACCAATTCACTTACGTAAGTGAAATAATTCACAGTGAGATAACATGCCAAGGGCTAAGTTATACAACATTAAAAAAAAATCCCATGAAATATTTTCGTATTTTACAAAATTGCTGAATTTGCAACTATTTTCTTGTACCTTTGCGATTTTTTTTAATATTTACAATATTACGGTATGGATTTTAATACTTTATTGAATAGCTCATGGAATGTAATATCACCGCGAATTATTTTATTCAAGTAGGTTAGCTGGTTTTCACTACTTGCATGGCAGCAGAACAAACAAATTTGACTTCGTCGCACCGTTATGAGAAAACTATGAAAGCTAAAATTGATTTGTAAGAGGAAACTGTGCTCACAAGTATCCTCTATAAAACTGACACGATTTCATAAAGAAGTAAAATTATGATTTAATCGCACTTGAAGACCCTTAAGCGGTGACCGGATAATTTTATTCGTGTAAAATCTGTAGCAAAGTTCAGTGCATGTTCTTATCTGAGTTTTACATACATCCGGTCAATAAATACTGAAGTACGGCAGTCTGAAAAGGCAGTTTTTAACTACAGCTTCTACCAAAAGTTTAAGGACACCGTTGTATTTAACTAACAAATCATTTTAGCCTTATAATTAATCCTACGAGACCTGATTATTGAAGACACATGGAAAACTGTCTCAGGCTATATTCAGAGTTTAATTTGTAAAACATATTTGAAAATATGACAGTTTGTTTAAAAGTTATCTTTTTTTTTTTTTTTGTGTGTGTGTTTTTAAATAACATACATTTTTTACACTTTAATGTATTTCCGGAGATGTAAAAAAATAAAACAATGGAAGATGTTTATCCAAATTTTTGGACAGAAACATAGAACCCTAAGGAATAATTATGGCCATAGAATAACTCTCTAGTTTTATTCTACAAAAATGCAACATTTGTCACTTTAAAAATAATTATAAAATATGTCACAAAAATGGGCAAGAGGACAATCTTTGGCAATGACTCATACTGTCGCCCAGTTTTGTGACATATTTATTTTTTTTAAAATTGATAAATGTCACAATGGATTTGACGTTCGTAGAATAGTTTGGTAAAAAAATATATTACGACCATACTGCACCGCGTTTGAAGCGCGCTCACTTGGATTCAGATAAAAAGTACAATTTTAATCAATTTTATCCACCCAAGCCCATCGACTAACCAAGACTAACCTAACCTAAAATTGCGTCATAAAAACAGCACATTCTTCCACGATTTACCCGTGACCCCTCTGTCCAAGGTTCACGCCCTGATGAACTTTCAAACTAAAGTAGCCTCGTTTGTGATTAGTTTTAATTACAGTTTGGATAACTTGTTTTCATAGAAAGCTATAAGAAATTCGTCTAACAGAATTTTGCTGTTGAACTAGTTGTGTAGTTGTTATTCGTGTGGGAAGAAAGGTTCTTCCAAGACACCTGGCAGTGTCAGTGCTGAAGAAAGAGAATCTTTAACGTTTTCTAGGAAGCTATAACTCCTCTCCGGCGCATTGTTAATGTCTCAGCATGAAACTAGAGCATTTTAAATTGCGTTTCCTTGTATTCTTCGTATCTGCTGGAATAAGTTAGTAAAAAAACTTTCCACTTAAAATATTATAAAAATCGCGTGGTTTGAAATAACTATTGCTGAATGAAATAATTTTAGCCGTATTTTAGCTGTATTCGGATCCTGTTAATGCAGGCTTTGCTAAGAAATGTTTTATTCTTTTTTTGTTAATGTTTCGTGGCTTATTTTGCATTAAAAAGCTATATGACTTTTTTTTGTAAATTTTTTTAAATTTCTAGCACTTTCTTTGTCACAACAAAATTATGTTTAAACATGACCCACTGCAAAGTAACTTTGCAACAGAGGTATTTAGTTTGCGGTAAAAATAAATCCTACATCACAGCAAAGTAAATGTGAAGATAATTGATTTCTATCATATTTTGTCTTTTTGAAAATGTTATTTGAAAATAAAATAAGCTTCATTGTAGCAAGTATCTTAGTTTTTTTTTTTTTTTCCAAAATAAAGTTTGTAATAAAAATACCCCACTATCTCCGCTACAATCATTTAAAATAAATTATCTTAACGATAACACACCGTTTGTTACCATCATTGTAACTTTAAAACAAAAATTTTCTTTGCGGCAAATTAACTTTGCAGTTGCACATATTTAAACAGACATTTTGTTGTGACGAACGAAAGTGTTTTTAATGTGTACGATCAACGTTCTCCAGTTAATACATTGACTTCAAGATATCACATTCTGTTGAACTTGAACTGTTGTAATAAAATAGTTATTGTAGTTTACATTTAGGCAAAATGTCAGCTATAAATCAAACAAGAATGCGGGTGCAGGGTATGGCGGGGAGACTGCGAAGAAAATAAATTAATTAAATAAAATTCTAAATGAAAGACTTGAAATGAACAAAATTTTGTTTTATGTGCAATTTTTTTTTGTTATGTGGTAGTTGGTAGGAGAGGCATAGGTCCCTATCACCCTCACCCCTCTTTTTACCTTTCTACCCAGGCACCATCACTCCGCCCATAAGTTGACGCCTATGTGTTCATTTAATGTTTTTAATTTCTTAATGTGTGAGGAATGTTTCCTTGGAATATTGACGCACAACAATACATTACGAACACTAAAATTTTATAAAATACTAGTTGTGCCCGTTGTGCATTGCAGTGCTACTATTTCATTTTTGCAAACATTTTTGGGTGTCCTTTCCTAACCCTCTATCACGTTTTACCATTCACCCTCTCCCAAATTTTTTTCGTCAGAAACCTTCGCTGGTACACGCACAACTCACCAAAGTTGCATCATAATTGGATGAATGGTGTTCAAAAGGATATAAGATGAACATACATTCATTTTTATATGTTCCCAACAGAACTCGGCAGAATATAAAAATATATGTTGGTAGAATTGCGAACCCATTTTCCCCACCCTATCCCATATGCCATAAAAGGGAAGCTAGATATAGAACTTGATGGGTTGCAGCGCCTTTTAGTGGAGAGTTATAGCAAAATAGATATCGTGAAAATATATTCCGTGGTTAAATACCTACGTGTACCAATTTTCATGGCGATCGGCTGAACGGAATAGAATTTAATGTGCTGCAGCCCCATCTAGTGGAGAATTGGTGAGGTCTATGAAAAAAAAAATGTGTGCCAAATTTCATGGTGATCAGTCAAACAGTGTCGGAGTTTATCGATCTAATGCATAGTTTATATGTATGTGTGAGTGTGTGTATATATATATATATATATATATATATATATATATATGCGTGTGTGCATGCAGAAAAAAAGGCGTAATAAGCACACCACGCAAATCCTTGGATAAATTGGAGACGAAAATGTTAGTGGCTAAATGTTGTACGATGACATTTTCCGTACACAACGTTGCAACGTAGCACTGCAGTTCGTCCTCTCTCTCTCTCTCTCTCTCTCTCTCTCTCTCTCTCTCTCTCTCTCTCTCTCTCTCTCGAGCACCATAGATATCTTATTTATCTTGCTTATGCTGTTCTGACCACGGCCATAGAACAGATCTGGACACTCGCCTGGAAACTTGACTCCCTTGTTGTTTGGCTGCAGTTAACCAAGTTACCGATAGTATTGTGTTTTATTGGCGCTTCAGTTAGGGCGGTCGGACTCAAACTCCGCCCACTTCCTTTTCACCAAGATAAACAATTTATCAAAACGTATTTTTTATCAATTTATGAAATATTTCCTTCGCTCTCAAATTTAAGAAAATTCTCCAGCAATGTTTATTTACTTTGTAAATTTAACAATGGAAAAAAGTGGGCGGAGTTTGAGTCCGACCGCCCGGATTACAGCGCCAAAAAGTACGACATTCTCGGTAACTTGACGAACTACAGCCAAACAACAAGGGGTCAAGCATAATACATTGGTAGATAGGCAAGTGTCCAGACCTGTTCTTCTACGACCGTGGTTCTGACCTCCATATTATGTGTCCAAGTTAAAATACTGAGCAGTCCAAACATGATTCTATGTTTACTTGACGTAATATATATAAAATAATACCTGGACGTGGAGCGCAAGAGGGGACTTTCTACGTGCAGTGTTGCCACGTTGCGCACGTAAAATGCCGTATAATATTTTGCCACTTACGTTTCCGTGTCCAATTTAGCCCAGGATTCGCATAATGTGATTGATATGTGGTTGTTTCTGGACATGAAAGGACACACATACACAAATGATGTGTGTGTTGTCTATAGAAGATCATAAACGGAGGTATGTGTGTACATTGTTGCAGGTGCAGGGAGGCTGTGTCGCAGTATGCGAAGGCGTTGTCACAGCCGGGAGTCTGTCTATTCCCTCGACAACTGCGAAGGCTAAGTTCTTCCAATGGCATCAGCTCCCTTCCTTCTCAGGTACATGCACCGGTTGTTCTAAACTTTACATCCTCACATTGCCAGTGGCGACGGAGAAGCCTGAAGCCAAACTGTATTTGTTTTTAAATAACCATGTTGTGGAAGCACATTCTTTGTATTTACTGAGCATGCGCAGATGTGTCCTCATAGCGGAGCATTTTCTCACATCCACTCATTCACTGTTACATTAATTTTGTTATTTACACTAATACACGCCAAATAACCTACTCGAACCTCGTGCTTTAAATACACTTGTCAAACAAAACTACGTTTTTTCCGCTCCAACGTCTCTGGAAGTTAAGTGACAAAATTTCTGAACCTCTGATATACAATACTGTACATACTATAGTATTATTTGTCAAGCGAGTGCTTTTTTTTTTTACAGCCAGCAAGTACCACTTCACGTATACAGAAATTTTCTTACAGAATAAAAATCAAAGCTGTTTAAAATGCAGTAGAGAAATTGTGTTTACAACAAGTAAAAAATAAAAATGTGTAGTGTTAGTAATTTTTTCTTTAAAAAGATTTCTTTGAGAACATGTTTATTTTTCAGTTTAAAGCACACTTTAAAACCAACAAATTTTCCCATCAATATTATTAAGAATACATGGTTACAAATTCAGCACTAAAAACACCACACACAAAGCTAATTTGTAAAAATCAAAAACAGCAATCCTAGACAATAGTTTTTTCCAACTTTCTTAGCAAAAAAAAGTTTAAGTGTAACGTATTTCTGTATAACAATCTCTGACACTGAATTCTCTTACATATGATTGTGACGCAACATATTACGCTTAACAAATGCGTCGTTCTTGGTAAATGTTTGTTCATAAAGTTGGCAAATATAACTATTACTTAGGGTTGCTGTTTTCTAGTTTAGCCATACTGACTTTCAAAAACGTGTAGATTTAAATTGGTGTTTTAAGTGTTTACTTATCTACCACACACCCTTAAACTATAGTTTAGCAGTACCCCTCATTATTGTAGACATACTCTAAAAAATTCTTCGACTGAGCTATTTTTCAGCGGTTCAAATTTTATTACTATTTTCCTTTGCACAATTTTTTTCGTGTAAAAAAGGGGTTTTAAAGAGTATCAGTAGACTGCAAGAGTAAGTAAAGATAAAGTTGTGTTGAGGTGTTATAAAACGGTGTAACAAAATAGCGATGCACCACAAGATAACAAAGCCAGCATAACTGTCAGATAAGTGCAATCCTTCGTGGATATATAAGACTGTAAAAGCGTGTTAGCAGCTGCAGAATGCTGAGATAGAAGGTACATTGTTGCTGATAAGTATGTTGTGCTTACAGGTTCGCTCGTTCATAGAGGAGAGTGCCGCCTTGTGTAAGCCAGACAGTATTCATGTATGTGATGGGTCCGAGGCGGAAAACAACAGATTGCTGAAGATCATGCAGCAGCAAGGGACCATTCAGCCGCTTCCCAAGTACCACAACTGGTCAGTCAATTTCCTAGCCTCATCTTCACGGCCATTTGTTTTTTAGTAAAATGAATTCCGTACCTAGTTGGTTCAGTTCCTCATGTGCACATCTGTGAGAGGTGAGGAGCAGAAGGCGCCTCCACCAGTGTTGCAATATCTACTTGAATAGTTCAAGGACGTCTCATACATTTAAGTTTACTCCCTGGGCGGATGTAAGCAAGGAGCAGTTTTAAGGTGGTGAAGGACGGTTAATGCCAATATTTTGTTAACCCTTTTTATTTAATCAAAGTGATACGTAATATTCCTGAAAATTACTGCTGCTAAGGTAAAATATTCCTTTTATATATAATCTTAAAATGCATATTAAAAATCTAGGTTTTATGTTTAAGCCATAATATCTTAATAATTCTAACAATTTTACACAGGGACAATTTCGTTTGAAACAGTTATCTTCATAAAATAGTTCCATTGCGAATTAATGTATTTTAATATACAGAATGTTCTGGAATTACTGGTCGTTTGTCACGTGAAAAGTAGATAACGAAAAACATAGCATTATTTGTTTGTGAATATTTGCCTCGAAATATCACACTGCAAAGTTGCAGGGATGAGTATTAGTGCGCAAATTTGAATTCCGCGCGCTCCTAAGCGCCGGTCTAGTGGTTGAGATGAGCTATACAGAGCAGAGTGAAATAGGGGTGTTGCGGGTTGCAGGCATGTAGGCGCTTGTTCGTGTTAAGAGTGTAAAACGCGACTCGCTTTCACGAGCGCCTAGATTCCTGCAGCCCGCAATACCCTGGATCCACTCGGCTACGCTCACTCATACTCTCAGCCTATAGACTGACGCCTCGGAGCGTGCGAGAATAAAATTGGCGCACTAATGTTTATAGGCGTTTCACTATAAAGTGAGCACTTCTGAAGACCATCGTGTATATGGAATAATAATTTTAAAAATAATATTTATTAAGACCTTAGATATTAACTTTTGAGTTCATTGTAACTTATATACATTAAATGTTACTTAGGGTGCTTTGTTCACATTAAAAAGTTACAGGAAACTACAAATTATCTGAAAATAAAGTAACTAGGGTTTTAAAAGTGCTCATTTTATCTGTAACCACCTATACCCTTGCAACTTTGCAGGGTGCCATTTACGGACGACGGTATTACTTAACAAATAATGATTACTTTATCCGTTCTCTCCATCCCTGTGGTTTACGACCACTAATTCCGGGACATTCTGTAATTCTGTAGCTTCAAGCTAGACGTGCCGAGCCATTAACTTTTAACACCATTGACGTTATAAGTCTTAGTAATTTACATCAAACATAACCATGTATTGTACCTTTGTGTACCAAGAGTGTATGTCACTGTTTCAATCAGCTACAAGACAAAAGGCGTCTTATCCGTTGTACTAACGTAAATGAGCTCTGTAATGTATAATAACTTATTGTCAGTACTGGTCAGTCAAACTTATTGTGTCCTCATTTGAAGAGACGGCTTCTCGTAATTTTTTATGTCCGCAATTTTAGTTCTTTGGGGTTAGTTATTATAAAGAAAATATATTTAAATGATGCTTTGTTTCCTTCCACGTTTATGAACTTTTTTTTTACTGTGTAGCTGTACGAACATTGTAGAGTCGCTTTTTCCTCCTATGCCTTTGACCTCAACAACTGTATTTCAGTATAGGTTTGAGATTTTTATCTGTTAATGTAGTGACGCTGGAACAAAATTCTGAAAATAAAGTGGGCCGCTGATATTGATGGGGAAGGCGGGAGAATACAAGTTATAAAAAACCTTGTCTCATATGGTTCTAAAATTTAAAGTTCATTTACAATAGCAATTTCCAAGTAAATTGAGTGATGTATAACACATTTTAAACAAAGAAGACATAATTTAGTATTACTGCATACAATTATTTTAAAAAGTCCTTTTATTTTTGTAAAAAGTGCAGCATTATACGAACAACGTTTCTAATGTTTTAATGTTATTTTATGTGAACTTATTATTGTAATGAGATTGGGCGTATTTTGTGAGAAAGTAAACCAGCCCTAAAAATGAAACATTTATTTTCTGAGATCATCGTAACAAGTGCAATAAGAAGTTATAAATTCTATTACACAAGAAGCGACTGACCTTAATCAGTTTTTAGGTTTGAAAACGTGACCAGCTCTAATAATTTTCAAAATTTACCTAAAATGCACAAAAATACTTTAGATTTTAAAAACAACAGTCAAACCATTTTAACTGACTGGTTCACATTTTAAGTATACGTAGGGTACGTCGAATTCGGATTAATTTTTAGAAACATTAAAATTTTTGCCAATAAAAAGTGGTACTAAAAATCGAAAGTTCAACTTTGTAAGAAACTAAGAACGATCTGGCAGTCACGGTCTTTCAGGAATCTTTAGTTTGTTATTTGTATTAAGATGGATTCCGTTAGTTCGGATTTACAGAAACTGCAGCTATGAGATAAAAGGTATTTGCACAATCGTAAACGCTCTGCTTTATTCTTTTAATTGACTGACATAAATCATTTTTATCAACATGATGATTGATTGCAGTTGTTCGTAATACGCTTTTGATAGCTGCAGTATATCAATCTGTCAGTAGAACTAATGGCTCGTAAGGATTATTTGTGTGTATTTCCTGTCGCTTAAGTATATTAGTCTGTCCAAGACATTTCCTGCATAACTAGTATTATTGTAATTAAACATTTACTATACGTTTGCCCAAGTATATTGTAATATTTTGAGTTGTTTTACGGAGTTGTATAAAAACTTGTATATGTTGAGTATCGTACTGAGTAACCAGAACATGAATTTGTCACAAGGTTCACAAATAATGACATTCAGAAATAGTCCTTGCGCGTAATCTGTAAAGAGGTTCGTACGCCTTTTTTATATTATACGTAACTGAGATATAATAAACTCATTACAAATTCTAATTTCACTTTTAAGTACATTTTTTAAAATTATATTCGTTAATTCGGTACTCATTATTTCAAGATATTCAATGAGAAAGAAGACAAAAAGTATGTACCAAAACAGTTAAACTGATTATAGTAATGATTATAAATAAACGCATGTCATTACTGTTTCGATAATATTGTTTTGGTGATTTGTGGTAAGAAAAACAAAATCGCTTAGAGCTATGAGACACTCGTTCTAATATAGTCCGTAGACCTTAATGCTCGTTAAGTCAAACTTTCTTAGCACCATGTCTGCAGGCTCGGGGAACGCTATAATCATAAGGTGCCGTTATATTTAGCCGGTGCACAGTACGTAAAACTGGAGACAACTTCGAACATAAAACCATAGAGAGCTTATTGCTGTCTTTGTTGTGATACCTACGTGTAGTTTAGAGCAAAATATGAGCCAAACACTACAATTGAATGTGCTGTACGTGATGAAATCCTTCTTTGAAGTAATTTGGAAATAAAATTATTGTTGCAGTTAGAATAGATCTGTTAAAATAGAAACAACAGTCAAGTTAGGTTGCCGGTACTGTATGAACTGTTTCTAAACCAATTTCTTCTGTAGAAGAAGCAAACCACTTCCTTCCTTCTACAGAACTGACGGTTAATTCTACATAAAGGATTATTTTACGAACAGTCCAGATATTACAGGCAACCAATCTGGATTGTTGTCAATTTTTTTAAAAAAGTGTGGTCCCTACAACAAAACCTTTCTTTCTGAGTGACTGTTCACTACTGAAATGTTTCATACCAAAATGCAACAGTTTCACTTGCAGTTACCCTAGAGAAGTTAGCTAAAAACGATTATTCTAAAGTTATTGCACTTATAATTCTTAGATATTTTTAACACCATGCAATCAGTTTCACATTGTTTTTGGTTTTGGTTGTGTCTACTGTTTACATTTTTTTTGCGCCAGTTGATTTTCATCGGCTAACAGCGTTTACCCTGTTCTCGAGCAGGGTTAGCCCGGGGTTTATCGAGAAGCAACTCTCGGGACATATTGGACGCGAGTAAAC
Source organism: Medauroidea extradentata (assembly GCA_003012365.1). Classification (NCBI taxonomy): domain Eukaryota; kingdom Metazoa; phylum Arthropoda; class Insecta; order Phasmatodea; family Phasmatidae; genus Medauroidea; species Medauroidea extradentata. The sequence continues at coordinate 182,637 of PNEQ01063629.1, read as the reverse complement.
TTTACTCGGGTTACTGTTGAACACCTCAAGCTGAATTTCTTCTGTCTTACTCACCCTACCCTCGTGACTCCTTATCGCCGCCTATTGTTGAGTGATAGGCCAATGACATCTGTTGTATTTGACTCCAGTCAGAAAGTAAACTGCAGTAAAATGAAGCAAATGTCGCGCTATTATGTGCTAGAGAACTGTACTCCAAGCTTCTATGCGCTCACGTGACTTTTGCTGTTGACTGGCAGTTTGTGGAGATGAGTTCTTCTGTAGTCATCGTCGCGAACTGTTTTTATATTTGGTACCGGTATCAGTGGCGTAGCCAGGATTTGTGTAGGGGGGGAGGGGAGTTTAACCTGACAATAAAATAATCAACACCGACGAGCCCTTTAAAGCGGGTGGTACGGGGCACTCTTCCCCAGGAAAATTTTGGATTTCAGGGTGCAAAATAGTGCTATTTTGCAAGTTTTCGTAACGAAACGTTGAATATTCTACCGGTAAAAGTGCTTATATATTTTTTAAAATAATTTTCTTCAAAACTAATTACGAAGAGCAAAGGGGATTATAACGTCTGTCTACAACCCCTCGGCTATGGCAATGACTGATACGGCACCATGTTGTGTTGATGCTGGTCTCGGAAATTCATAATGTCGACAGTGTTGCCAGATCGCAAAAAGTCATATTCAAACTAATTTGACCAAAATTTTCCATTATTCCCATCTCATATATAGTGTTGTATTTAGCTGACATAATAAAATATATACAACAGTAACAGCAACAATTTTCAGGGGGGGGGGGATCCTGAGAGGTATTTAAGTTGACATTATCAGCAATGCATTGCTCTAGATATCAGTCATCAGACGTATCTATATCGAAGTGGTTGGCATTTTAAGTATCTTCAAATGATACGTTTCCAAGTTAACGCTTGCTAGTGACTGATCTGTTGCAAATGTTACCTCACAGCTCGTTAACACTATTTAATACAAGCACAAATAAAAGCGAAATTACAGTATTGCATTATCGAAATTATATAACATGCACTCAGTAAAAAAATGTCACTGGTTATGAAGTTATGAAGTAAATATCTGGAACGTTAAAAATTCCCGATTTTTAGGGTATTTTTCCGCTTTCCCGCCGACTACCGAAAATTCCCAAATAATGGTGGATCACAATGCCCCGCCGAGGTCTACACAACAGCTCCGACACAACACGACTATTCTGGCAGAGTTCACAATGCTCCGACATGCCGACGTGTCGTCGTGGTATGGTCGTCGGCAGCACCAAAAAGTAGATCCACCATATTTTATTGAATGTGTTATTTCAATAAGCTGTTTCATGAAAGCACGAATGAAATTGTAAAAAATTGCCACGTAATAAAAGGCAATACAAACATAATGCAAAACGTTCTTCGCTGAAATAAAAGTACTTTTAGAAAAACACTGTCACCATCTATTCGCAAACAACCTAGTTGCGTTGTTTATAAACTAGCAATGAGTATCTTGCGCGAAAAGTAACTGGAGTCAAGGTATATTCGGTGAAGTTTATCTGTTTTAGAAGTGTTATGTAAGTATGTATAATTTTTTATGCAAGATAAATATACCAAGTATTTTCAGTTGCAAGTAAATTTTGTTTAGTAATGTTGCATTTCCTTTACCTGTAAGGCCTGACACGGCGAAAATTAGAAATACAGAATCTACTTTCGTCGTGCTGTCAGGGCAGTCATTTTGTCGGACTGATGCTCGCTTTTTATTGGTTGCTGCTCATATTTTATTGTGTTGGGGAAGTTGCGTCGGGCTCGTCGGGGCATTGTGAATCTGCCTTGATGTAATATTTCCCCACTTTCAATGCATGGCGGGATGAAGCAGGCTGGTAACAGTGCTTGTTGTGACACATACAGATGGAGTATAACGCACGTCTTAGGACGAGGAGTATGAGGCATTGAGACGGAAGGGGAAGGAGCCAGAGATTAGAGAAACATACAGATGGAGCATAAAGTATGTCGTAGGGCGAGGGGTATATGAAGCCTTGAGACGGTAGGGGGAGGAGACCATCTGCCATATTGGTAACTGAAAAATGTTGTTTATTACCATAGCAACGAGTATAATGTGACTGTAGGTTGGCCAACCATAACCTCGTTTCTCAGTATATCTACAGGAACGATTGATTTCACTCCGCCATATTGCATCCTGAATAATTAAAGTCGGCTTGCCTCAGTAGAGGCTGCTAATGTTCCATCTGTGTTTTTCTCTCATCTCTGGGAGGAGCCGATCCGCCATATTGGTACCTGAAATACGAGTATATTGTTTGTTACCAAAGCAACGTGTATAATGCGGCTATGGTTTGGGCAACCATAACCTCATTTCTCAATACACATACAGGAATAGCTGATTGCACTCCGCCATATTGTTACTTGAATAAACAAAGTGGGCTTGGCCTCAGTATAGGCTGCTAATGCTCCATCTGTACTATTCTCTCATCTCTGGTTGTGACGTGGTGTGCAGTTGGCTGGCGCGCACCAATCCTGCGGACGTGGCGAGGGTCGAGGGCAGGACCTTCATCTGCACGAAGGAGAGGAGGGATGCGCTGCCAGAGACCAGTCCTGGTGTCAAGGGTCAGCTGGGCAACTGGATCTCCCCAGAGGACATGGACGCCGCAGTCAGGCAGAGGTTCCCCGGCTGTATGGCCGGTGAGTCCACACACCTTGCCTACTTTATGCTTCAAATGCCTTGCAGAGTGTTCGTAAACAAGTTTTTTTCTACGAAACAATTACACGTGTGCCCACTGTGCCAACGTACGAAAAGGAAACATATTACAGACAAGGTCAGAACCTCGTTTTTAGGACACTACGCTCATTAATAAAATTATTTATTCCTTCATCATGGCTAAAAACTGCCTTTTCAGACTTCCGTACTTCAAAATATAGTAACCGGATGTATGAGAAATTCAGATTGCGAATTGCACTGAACTTTGCTACAGACTTTCCACCAATAAAATTATGTGGTCACCGCTTAATGTCCCATAGTAACAAGTTAAGACTTAAATTAAAATTTCTAAAAACCTTCGACTCACAAGATACTAAATTTCAAATCGATCAGACCAGTAGAGTTGCTCACATTCAATATAAAAAAATAGCTGACGATCTTAAACGGCTAAACAGATATCCTTGAATCATAGCTAAGAACACTCTCGACCAAGTCCCTTTCAAACAAAAGAAACCGCGTCAAAATCGGTTCATTGGTTTAGGAGCTACGATTCCACAGACAGACGCGTCAAACTTATAACACCATTCTCTTTGCGTCGGGTGTTAAAAACTGTTCGGCGGGAAGCTTGCACGCTATTTCAGCGCGTGGCTCGTTGAGGCGATGCGACATTTGATACGCGTTTCAAGGTCGCCCGTATGTCTCCGCCATTTCTGAGCTTCTAACGCTCAGGTATGCGGGGCCCTTAATGTGACCGCCTAGTGTGCAGAACTCCGGTCGTTACCAGATTATTCGAAAACTGCTCGTCTCACGTGAATGATGTTTGCTTAGGTGTAGCATTCAAAGAACATTAGATGTGTGTCTATGCAAATCAAGTTCACCGCTAGTCCTTTCCTAGCGGCCGAAGGTGGCCAAATTGGGAATTTTTGCGGTTTTTTCAAGTTATGTAAATATTGGCGCAGAATATTAAAAATGGTGTATGCGTGTACAGTACACTTTTATATTCCACAATACGCCATACATGACAGGGTCAACACTGTAAATCTCATAGAGACGAGTTGTCAGAGGGAAGACAGCACGCCAGTTCAGTGTCTTGCGCCTAGACTCTAAGGGGGAGGTGCGATGCGCGTGCTGTGTCGTCCTCATCGCTTCCGCACTTCCAAGCCTCGAACTCGCAAAATATATATTCAAAGTCGGCCTCCTGATTGGCGCTCGAACTGCGTGGAGCGTGTTCGGAGTTACGTTTCTTCTCAGACACCAGTAAACGTGCTTCCGCAACGCTTAGCTACGACAAGAAAACACATACTTGTGAAAAACTACTTTTCAGACACCACGCACACTGAAGTCATTATTTATAGTCCTCAAACTTGACTAAAAACTGCTTTTCAGCCGGTCGTTTCTCAAGTTAAACGTACCGGATTCGTTTGAAATTGAGATATACAACTGCTCTGGACTTCGCTACGGAGACGCGTTCAATAAAATGGTAGGATCACCGCTTAAGGACGCTGCCTACCTCGAAGCCCTGGCGGAGAAAGAATATGGTATTACGTGTTAAATTATATTCAGTGGCACTCGGTCACCTTTTGTGATATTGCTTCTGGACAAAAACCATATTCTGTGCCGAGAAAAGAATAATATTGGTACGTAAATAAAATTGCAGAAAATAAATTGTGAATGACCATTTTTGCGTGTATTTTGTGTGTAAAAATGTATTTTTAGCCAAAATTTTCTGGGTACTGAAAAAAAAAACTGCTTAAAGGTCCATGGCTATGTACGCGACACCGAGACGAACAAAATAGTCAGTGGTGGCATATATGTAACTTGAACCGCTACTGAGCCAGGTGGAAAAACATTTAACCTGTATAATACTATGATTGCTCCCACCGAGGCTTCAAAGTAGGCAGCGCCCTTAAGGGCTTGGGCCCGAGTTTCTCGGCTTTCGAGAGAATTATTTTTTTTTAATGCATACGAGAGTCGATATCGTAAAATCGCTTCGTAACTTTTTTGCAAATTGGTTTTACTATGCAATGTAATTTTTCGAGACAAACTGTATGATGAGTTGAGCCAATTTATCAATTAAAAGGAAATTTCGTTAATTAACTAATTAGCAACTATTTTGCAGTCTTCTGACTCGACAAAATTAGAGTATGCAGTTTAAATCAGCCATAACAAAGTTACGAAGCGATTTTACGATATCGGCTCCCATTTATGTTTTAAAAAATTATTGTCGTTAAATGCGAAGAAACTCGGACCTATGCTCTTAAGGCCATGCTCTCTAGTTTAAACTTTTTTTAGCGATATTAATTTTTTACGCCTGAGCGAGAGCAGATATCAGAAATCTGTCTGGCAGTTTTGTTTAAAATCGTCTTCTCCGTGTTGGCTGATTTATTTCAATGCAGTAAGTACTGTGATTTTAGCTAATTATGTTATTGACGAAATTTTGGTTTGACTGACTTTTTTATTCCAAACAGTATAATATAATTTCTTGCTTTGAAAAAGTTAGGTATCGCGGTAAAAGCCATTTGAACAAAACGGCCTCAGGTTTTTTATATCTCGTTTAAGGTTAAAGAAATAAATATAGCTAAAACCTTAAAGTACCACAGTTAACGCCTAATCGATTTTCGTTTCGCCCCAATTTTCTAGCGAACTTAATACGAATTTTGGTGCACTGGCCAGCTGTGTATCCAGCCTGAAAACGGCAACAGATTGCAATTCCCGAAACGTTGCATGTGTCATGTTGTCTTCTGTAATTTGTTTACTGTCCATTGTTCTCTGCTTTGTTTTTCTTTTTGTCTTATTCTATTTTTCAATTGGGAATCTGGTTTTCTTTATGTCCATATTTTGTGCCTGAGCGTTGTCGAAATCCGACTGAATTATACTTTTAGAATTCTTGCTATAAAAATATAAACGAAAAAGTCAATAAATAAAATGAAAAAAAAACTGACTGACAGAATTCCTCTGGGTTTGCTTTTTTCTGGTTTTGTACTTTGGCTTTAAACACAAGTTTGATCAACAAAGCCTGATCAATGACGTATGTCCACAATGCAATACATTCTTAAGGGGCCTCCCTACTTGCGCTTCAAATGCGTTGCAGCGAGTTACGGTTATTATTTTTTTTACGAAACTTTATAACACGCATTGTATTTGTATATCTACGAAAATAACACATACTTCAAACTATGTTGCTAAAGTTTTAAAAAAGTCGGCACGTTAAGAGTTAGTGTACGGTAGCTTTCTCGTTACGTTTGAGGCACGGGAACGGGGAAGGCGATTAGTCGAATATAACATGTCCGTCAAACACCTCATCGCCTCTAAGGCGCGGAGAACTAAACTAGCGTACAGTGTTTTCGTAGAACGTGATTCCCAGTGGGACTTCAAGCGATGACCCTGTTGTTTTATCTGTGGAAAGTTTGTGGTCAATGCTCTGTGCAGATTTCTATGACTTAGTTTTACGATTACGATCGAAATTTTCTCAGCTACAGCAACGTGAAAAGCCATTTTGTGCAATTTTGAGGAGCTTGGGAATCATATTTTTTTATAAGCGGACGGCTTTTTTTTTTTAATCATATGGACACCGTTTGAAGTGTGTGTTCTTTTCGTTGATAAACGCATTGGTAGCATTTTTAACAGTTACACAAGAAAAAGCTTCCCGTACCCACCTACAGCGCGGCTCACACGTCCGCTCCACTATCTCTTAATCAGAAACATAATTTTCGGGCCTCTCAAAATATCCGAAGTGGGGTTTCCAGGCTGACGTATCTGGAAAAAAAATAACAGGATTCGAAAAACACACCTATAGGAACAAGCGTTAGACTTTGAACTATGCTGCCTACAAACAAAATAATGTGGTCACCGCATTTAAAGTCTCATAGGAAAAAGAGGATAACAGTGAAGCACTGCACGCCAGCTGAGTGGCTTGCACGTAGAGGCGATAATTCATTACATACGTCGATCAACGGCGCTCTTACAGCTCCTACCTCACACATACAAAAACAGCCTTAAAATTGGCTGAGCTAATTTTTTTTCCCCCGTAAGAGGGGCGTGTGTTCCCAAGTAACGTCTACTACATTAAGGCTCGGCATCAGTCGCCATATTGAATAATTTAATTTTTCGCTCTTATGAAATTCTGAGAAGAAAAATGTGACATTGACTACTATAATATAAATTCTAATTATCTTACGCTACAGTAAAAGCATCGCAGTTGAACTGTTAACGTATATTTAAGCCGCAATCAGTCGAGTAAATTAAATATAAAAAAAATTGCTCGACTGATTACGATTTAAGGGCGCCGCCTACCTGCGCGTGAGAGGCTCAAATGCGACGGGGCAGTAAGGTCGTCCTTGAAGCACGTATCAAATGCCGCGTCGCCTCAACGAGCCAAGCGCTGAACTAGCGTGCAAGCTTCCCGCCGGACGGTTTTTACTATGGGACACTAAGCGGTGACCATATAATTTTATTGGTGGAAAGTCTGCAACTAAGTTCAGTGCAGGTCGCAACCTGAGTTTCACATACGTTCGGTTAGTACATTTTGAAATACTGCAGTCTGAAAAGGCAGTTTTTGGCCATGTTGGAGGGCTTAGAAACACTATTTTTAATGAGCGTGGCGTCTTATCAATGAGGTTCCGACCTTGTTTGAAGTTTGTTTTCTTTTCGTACGTTGTCACAATGGGCACCCGTGGAATATTTTTGTAAAAAAAACCTGTTTACGAACACGCTGCAGCTCATTTGAAGCACGGGGTAGGCGGCCGCCTTAAATATAAGTTAAAAGTTCAACTACAATACTTTTATTGTAGCGCAAGGTCAATAGAATTGATACTATAGTAACAAATATCACATTTTTCTTATCAGAATTTCATAAGAACGAAAAATAAAATAATTCGATATGACGATCTATGCCGAGCCTTAAACTGGAAATAGTTTAACGCCGGGCGCGTATGTCGCAGGTCGCACGATGTACGTGATACCGTTCAGCATGGGGCCGGTGACGTCGCCGCTGTCCAAGATCGGCATCGAGATCACCGACTCGCCGTACGTGGTCAGCTCGATGCGCATCATGACGCACGTGGGAACTTCCGCCATGGAGGCCCTGCAGAGGGGCAGGGACTTTGTCAAGTGCCTGCACTCTGTGGGCAGGTCCTCGTCGTCCGACAACTCCTACCCCGGCTGGCCGTGCGACCCTGACAGGACCATCATCCTACACAAGTAAGATCCTCGACCGCGGCGTAGCCAGAGTTCATTTATTTGTAGCATCTACGTGTCACAGTTTCAGGGGGCGCTTGACAGAAAATTGTTGTTGATTCAAGCAGTTTTATATTTGTGCAAAATGTGTTTTTTTTTGTGGAATACATTATAATAACTATTTTTTTTACTGTAATGAAATTTTTTTAGCTTATATAATTTTTTTATAATGACATGTCAAAGCCCAAATTAGCATAAAACCGTTTAATACTTTAAAGGAAAATAAACTGACTTATCGAACTGAAAAAAAATTCACGCAGAATAACGATGTTGTACAAAGTCGCCAATATAAAAAAAATTCAAAAGCTATTTTTGTTTTCAAAAATATTATTGATATTTTTAAATCTTAATTTTAAATTTCAGCGTCTTTTTAAACACAATTTTTTTTTACGTGTGATACCTTGTAACGTACAACATCGTTATTCAGGGTGAATTTTCCAATTTTTTAAGTCAGTTGGTTTTCCTTTAGAGCATAAAACCGTTTTATCCCAATTTGAACTTTGAAATTCCATTATAAAAAACTACGAAAACTAAAAAAAAATATTGCTATAAAAATAAGTAACAATACGTGTCTACAAAACAAATTATGTCTCGTACAAATATAAACATTTTTAAAACAAAAAAAAATTGTTTTGTCAGGCACCCTCTTAAGATTTCAGTATACCCATTAAGTGCAAATTCTTGATTTTTAAGTCGTAATATTTGTTTCAGAACATAGACTAAATAAAAAAATGTCTTCAGGTGGAACCGATTTTATGTATATATTCTAATATTTTGGTGCTAAATTTTCTTTATGCTTTCAATTAAATTTGTAAACATTGAGAGAATAAATATTATACTAACTTTATCCCCCCCCCCCAGTGTTTACGAATTTAATAAGTAATGTAAATTTAGCACAACAATTTTAATAATTTATACATAAAATCACTTTTATCTGAACACATATTTTATTTATACGCTAAAATAAATATTGCAACTTAAAAATGAAGAATTTGTTATTAAGAGGTATAGTGTAATCTTAAGGCCACGGGTCCCTATTTATGCTATTTTAGTTAGTTTTATTTTTTAAATTCTGAAAGCGAGCCGATATCGCAAAGGTTTTACATAGAAATGTTGGAAATTCTTTGTACCGTGTAGTGTAAATTTTTCAAAACATAAATAATTTTTATTTTGTCCCATTACTGACTTTAAGAAAATCTAATTAAGTCGATAGTTAGCCAAAGTATAAAATCGTGGGTTTTGAGAAAATTACCCTGCATAGGCCTACTGCAACCAAATTTTAACATTTCTATGCAACGGTCTTGCGATACGTGTTTCTTTTAAGGATTTAAATAATCAAACTCGCAAAAACCTCATAAATAGGTACCCTTGGCAAAGCGTGGTCACGTTAAAAGGGAAGATGCGTTATATCCAACTATACTCTCAGAACACGCATATTAACGTCCGTACAGGACGCCAGCAATAGTTCATAATCTGCTGTGTTACTGGAGGTTAAAGGTGAGAGGGTTTTACAGTACTTTAACAATGAGGTCTTAAGAGCCAATGACGGTAAAGTGTGGTGAAGGGACAACGCAGCAGCCGTGTCCGAGACAGGATTCGAACCCAGGACTTCTCGTACCGTAGACCGGCGACTAACAGATAACATCGCCGAGGCCGACTCCGTGTTACTGAAGAATCCGTTCCTAACCTCTTGCACGCTACTGGATTGTTGGTGTACCCGCACCTGCCAATCTAATGGTGCAACACGTATTCAGTGTTGCGTTATAGTTAGAGATGCCTGTACATCGCGAAAATATTTTGTGCCAACATACCCTTGAAAACACTGTAATATGCCCCCTCCCTCCCTTGCCCCTCTAAATCCGACACTGGTTCCAGTTAATATAACAACTAATAGACAAATGTGGGATTCTGACATTCAGATCATTAAACTCACGAAACATTCATCTCCATAGTCATTAGCCACAATTTCCTATCTCCCAAAAATGTCCCATCACAGAGAATGGGCTGCGTCAATTGAAGGTGTACTACTACAATTGCGTTTGAAAAGCGGCATCATATGCGGTGTGTCTATACAAACGTCTGAAATAGAACAAATACAAACATGACAGTTTCAATCAGTATTTTGTTTTACACACGTGTGTCTGTGTGATAAGCAACATGTGTACGTACGATATGTATTCGTTCAAATTATATTTCTTAAGTTGTAATGAAGACGTTCTATGATGATTTTCCTTTTAGTATTATATCAATAATATTTACGTTTATCTCTTCAAATTGATGTTATTCTAATACAAAAGTATTTATATATTATCACGTTCTTTAAATTATTGCAGTCATGATCTTCACCCTCAGTAACTATAAATAACATACCATCTTTTAAATTATATTAGTTTATTTATCCATTGACTTATATCAATAAAAGTGGTATTGTGTTTACAGGGCTGATAATAATGAGATAGTGTCGTATGGCAGTGGATATGGAGGCAACTCATTGCTGGGAAAGAAGTGTCTTGCTCTGCGTATTGGCTCGTGCATAGCCAGGAGAGAAGGCTGGCTGGCAGAGCACATGTTGGTACGTTAACAACATTTCACTTTACAACAATCGGGAGAGTTATTTAATCAGGCCAAATACCTTACATAAAATTACCGGACACTGTATCTGAATATTGGAAACATTTTTATGCTAGCGATTCTTGTGAGAAGTGTTTGATTTCAGCCTTTTTTACAACTTTGTTTTACATCTCGTTTCAGTGTGCATATTTTTGATATCCATAAAAATACCATATGAAGTTCCACAGAAATACATTTTATGCTGTGCCATGGTTTCAACAAATACACTATACATTTTGATTCAATCATTTCTCACTAGGTGGATGATTTACATTCTTCGCCATGCTAAAACATAAACGTGTCCGGTATTGTACTATAAGGTATTTGATCAGGCCAGAATGCTTTGAGTATAACAGTACTACGTTGTTACATTTCACAAAAATTATTCGCAGAATAATAGCCAGTATACAATAATTTCCATTTTGCAGTAGCCTATACGTTATCACTAGTATTAATTTACAGACAAAAAAAATAAAAACACAACTCTTTTACACCAATGATAAAAAATTCTTTACAATTTAGAAGTCGAAAATAAACAATATATATTACTGAAGTCTTTACACATTGTAAGCTCTTCATTATACACATGCAGTTTAAATTCGATACCATACAGATTTTTTCTTTTATAAAATACTACAGCACAACCTTAATGTTGCGAGTCTAAAGAGAAAAACTTCGATTTTACAACCATACCTCGAGTCAACGACAGTACCTCGATTTAGCGACAATATTTCGATTTTAATGACAAAACATTGATTTATTGTCACAACTTCGGTTCAACGTCACGTCACAACTGTAACCGAAGGACACAATCTTGATTAAACAGCACTGTTTTCATTTAACGACACTTAAACTATATCTTTGATTTTTACATCAAATAAACAACACTAGATCTTCAGTTGAAAGATGGTGCTATTTTACAGGGTATACAAATATACGTCTACATTTTGTAATGTTAAATATCACTGCTAACTTGAAGTTTAATGTAGCATATTTTTCTGATTCAGAAAATGTTGTCAATATATTTTTATTTTTGAGCTTTCACGATTGCCAATAAAAGTTAACAATTTATTACTGCAAAAACACGAGATTTCAAAAGAATATTTTGTAAACTTTATTAGTTGGTGTATTCTGGTTAAGAGATCATAATTTTGCCAACTTTGGTATTATTTCATTCGTTACGCCATTGGATGTCCTCAGATCCTTGGGATCACGAATCCTGCGGGGAAGAAGAGGTACATCGCAGCTGCGTTCCCGTCCGCGTGTGGCAAGACAAACCTGGCCATGATGCAGCCCTCGCTCCCCGGCTACAAAGTCGAGTGTGTTGGCGACGACATTGCCTGGATGAGGTTCGACAACAACGGCCAGCTGAGGGCCATCAACCCAGAGAACGGCTTCTTTGGAGTCGCGCCAGGTTAGTCGTTTCATTGGAGTGGTACATAATTCAACGCTAAAATCATTAATCTATAACTGTACGTTTCTTGAAGTCAATTTGCGAAAATTAAACAATAGCAATCCTAGATAATAGTTTTAGCCAACGTTCTAAACAAAATTGTTTCCAGTGTTACGAACTTCTGCTGAGGCACAATCTCTGACGCCGAAACCCCGTGCATTTAACTGCGGCGCAAGACATCACGCGTAACAAATTAGTAATTCTGGATAAATATTTAAACATAAAGTTGGCAAATAACGTTATCCTTGATTGTCATTGAGTATTTTATCCACATTGGCTTCGAAAAAAGCTTAGAAATTCATGTTTTCAGCGTTTATTTATCTAACACGCACTCTTAAGAGAAGTCCTTGCCCTGCCCTGCCATATTCTTTTTTACGTGAAACTGCTCAACTATCCAGCTTTACGTTTATCTACGAAAACAACACACGCTTGAAATTACGCTTCTATAATTTCAAAAATCCACCACGTGGTACTCTTGACTCTTATCGCTCCACTGGTCCCACGCGCCAAAAGCAGACATTAAAAACCTGTACACAATACTCTTAACTGGCATTTTATATTAATCACGACAGTCTGCTTCTTTCGAGATTTACAAATTATTTAATTTGCTCTTAAAAGACAAGCATATATCACACTAGTAAAAAGACTTAAAATAAAAATAAACATCAGAGTATGAATTAATTCTGCAGAAGCGTAAAAAGCTAGGGTTTTCATGGGATGCTCACTACTGACAAAAAAACTACAACATGCAAATAACTCCATTAACTATTTCACAGAATCTTTACCCACAGACAATGAAATCACACTAAAAATTATATTTTGCAGGTAAAAGGAACATAACCCAATTATAACGAAACATGATTAAACACGTGTATTTCAGCGAAGCAGATCATAAACGTAGGCGTATGCTGGATCTGAAAGTCATAATACGCCCACAGTGAACTCGGAAGTAAAACGCAATTAATGTTCTCATAATTTGTTGTGCATTGCAATATAAAATAGGACGCAAACTTACAGCTTTTTTTAATCGGTGAAGTGTATGCACAACATTACTGCAAGTTAATTAATTTATGTTTCATGAAATAAAAACCAAACGTGATTGAAATAAAGTGCGTTTTATAGATGGCATTTATGGAAGAAAATTAGAAAAGTTACAAACGTTTGATGACAATATGTGACATACCTAATGCTCAAAATTATAACCAAATCAAAAGGTTTTGTTGAAAAAAATTTGTAGGGACCCCTCGTAATTGTACAAGTACCTGCCACTTAAACTTTTCTACAGTCTGTTTACAATAACAATTTTTTACTTGGCTATGTTTACTTGCAAAAACACATTTCAGACAGTAATGGAATAGCTTTTGCAGGACGTCACACACATTTAAAACCTCAGTCACAGCTTACAATAAACAGCTTTATCGAGTTACTTCTCTCAAAATATATTGTTTACGTTGGACTTAACTCCAAATCACATGCAAGAAAATTATAGGATTGTTGCGTAAATTTCCGAAGTTAAATGATTATGACAATCCAGTTGACATGCCAGTTAAATGGCTTGTGCATACAGGCAATACAGTACTTACTATTTTACATTCGCTGACCAATTGCCACATTCTCTACATGACCTCCTACATAACATTCACACACTGTAATTACATGATGTAATTTGTACTGATTATATGTTCGTGAATCAATTTTTTAAAATACAGTTATAATCAGAATGTTATAGGTGTAAGCTATTGTTGATTATAGTTTTAAAAGAGAAAGTGCACAAGTGATATTGCAGTTTAACATACCACACCTTACCACAATAGTGTTCAATGCCAGGTTGTCAAACTGCGTCCAACAATTTTACTATGAGATTGTACGTAGTAGTTAACCCTTAAGGCGGCCGCCTGGCGAAGGGTATGTTTGTATGTGTGAGTCGAAAGTCGACGTGGCGCTACGAGCTACGTCGGCCAGCACATATATTGTGATATCGCCTCTACGCCCAAAGTCGTAAACACGCGCGCAGTTTTCCCGCTGTAACGGTTTTACTGTGGGACTTAAAGCGGTGACCCTATCATTTTATTCAACGTGTCACTGTAGCAAAGTCCAATGTGCTTGTAGACCTCAATCTTGAACAAATCCAGTACACATATCTTGAGAAACAACCGCGTGAAAAAGCCGATTTTAGCCAAGTTTGAGGGCTTTAAAATAATACTTCCAATGTGTAGCCTGCAGTGTGTTTTATTTTCGTAGCTAGGCATCGTGGACGCACGTTTGTTGGTCTCTGAGAAAAAACGTTAACTCCGAACACGCTGCACACAGTTCAAATGCCAGCTAGATGGCCGCCTTTTAATACACGCACGATCTAGAGTACATTAGTTCATTTACAGCATGTTAGGGTCTATAGATTCATCCATTCAGACCCACGTTAAAGTAAGCGTGTATGTGTTGCAGGTACCTCGAGCAGTACCAACCCAAATGCCATGAAAACAATATTCAAGAACACTCTGTTCACGAACGTGGCAACGACCAGCGACGGGGGTGTCTTCTGGGAAGGAATGGAAAATGACATAGCCCCAGGAGTCAAGATAACAGACTGGCATGGCCAACCCTGGGAGAAAGGATGTGGCCATACTGCTGCACATCCTAACTCCAGGTTAGTTTGTTATTTTAGCACCAGCACGTCAAAATACAGAACACACATGCTGGGTGAGGTTGGTTAGTCCTGTCGTTGAGACCCACAAGACAGGGTGTCTTACAATTATGAATCAAGAGTATGCCTTAACCAAGCAATAAACGTAAGTTAAGTAACGTTATACTGTACTGGGCATCACCCATACTTATCTACTGAATGAGACCTGCAGGATTAGATTGGTTGAAGAGATTCCAGTCAGCAGTTAAAATCTCACTCTTTAGTTTTACAGTGTTTTCGAAAGTATGTTTTAACGCAAATTAATACATATATCAAGAATTAATTCTGGAAGTTTTAACACTTATATATCATCGTTTGTATCTGAATTTTTCTGTTGCAGTACACCAAATAAATTTCTGGATTTTTGCTCCTGAAATAGCACATATTTTGCTGTCAAAATAAGACAAACTGAAGCGAAATAATTTTTTGCTTGCAAACGGTACATTACTTTAAAAAAAAAAACGCTCAGGCAAAATTGTGTATCTATGACTGTACACAGTCTCAAATTTTTTTGAAGCATTTGGTTAAAAAATATTCGAGTTATTTGTAATTGTTTAAAGTAAATGAAAGATCTAGATCTTTAGCACTGGTGAAGGGTGACATGAGGTGAGTATGGAGCAGCGCTGGAATGAGGGGCGAGGAAAATGGGAGATCCCCGAGAAAACCCGGAGACAAGCGGCATTGTCCGGCACAATTCACACATGCGAAAATCCAGGAATCAAGCCCGGATCGCCTTGGTGTTAGGCGAGTGCTCTAGCCACTGCGCCAACTGCGTCTTTTGAAGGGTAATATGAAATAAATACTAATGGAGAAGCGAATTGGGGGAAATCCACTGGCCATTGTTAACTTCTGCCCTATTTTCCACATGTGAAAAATTGGTATCGACCTCGCCGGGAGTAAAACCCAAATCTCCGTAGCACGAGGCGAGTGGTTTGGCCACTACACCACTATTTGTGGGAAATTACTATTAATGTAATATGTAAGAGTTGAACAGTGTGCGATACAATTATAAAATTATGAAATTTTCGGTCCAGAGCGCCCTTAAACGCAGTAGCACAATGCTGTAGCAAAGGGATAATTAAGCGCCGTTGGCTTATATTAGTGTGTTGATGCTTGTGTTACAGCAGGTCATTTGAAAACAGCAAATAACATAAAATTAAAGACTTGACTTCCGCATTACTGAGATATATTGACATACTAGCAGCCTTGTCAGCAAACTACTGTAGATACTTTAAAACAAAAGTGGTACTATCACAAAGAGGAAGAGAGACGACAAATATGTATGTGTTTGTATTGGGCTGAATTTTGTAAATAGTAATCTATTAAGTGAGTGGAGGGGGTATGACTTCTTGCCCACCACCAACTAGCTACGCTATTAAGAAGTGAATGAATACTAAAGAGGGGAGGAGGGAGTAATTGTTTTGGAATTATTTGTTAATAACTCATGAACTTCCTGCAGCACGTATTTGTCAAAATGTAAATACAGACATACGTCGTCACAGTGTTCTTTCTTCTGCTATTGATATTAATGTGTATGAGTCCTTCACTTATTAAAATAGAATAACGTTCACAGCTAATCTGTGATGAAAAACGAGAACGAAGTGACTAACTTGACATTGTGACAGTATTGCTGCACCCTTGATACGTGAGAATGTGCATCAACAATTCTACATCTTGCCCTTACTAACTTGCAGAATGATACAACTGTCAGATATTTTATCTCTCATATTTTCAAGTTTTCATTTGACTCTCCTACATACGTAAATATAGACATACAGTAATGTCTTCTGAAGGCAGAGGCAGACTTTTCCTTGGCTTTTACACATTTTCTTTACCATATTGTGTTTATCAAAAGGATGTCATCTTTATTTCAATACAGTTCCTATATTTTCCACACCTGGTTTATAGCATCTTACTTCTCACAGAAAATAATGTCATCACAAACTTTTCTTGTTTAATACTCAGTTGCCATGAATTTTACTGAAACACAATAGGTTAGACTGTCCTGCTATTTTCTTAACACCACAGTACAATTTACACGTCTTTTAAAAATGAAACAAGATTGCTATTATGGAATGTTAAAAAAAGGTACAACACTAACTTAATTTTAAAAGAAAATTAAGAAACTGGTTTTATTTCATTAACAAATAATTAATTATGTATTGTGTAATAAACTGGTGATTTTTGCAATGTTTGTATATTGTATATGTACGTATCTTTGTGTGTGTGTAAACAAGGTCATAACATGTAATGCACAAAAACATTTTCAACATCAGCTCATTAACAAAGTGACAGCATATAATTTTTTCCCTGTACAGTTGAATACATCTACATCAACTCAAAATAAAAATCTGGCTGTAATGATACTAAAGAATAGAAAATTTAAAATACGGATAAATGAAAACAAGTTTTGCAAAACGACGTGAGCTGTAGTGTTTTAAAGAGAGAGTTAACAACATACAATAAAAAGTATCATTACAATATTTCACGTAGACTTTGGTTTTCTTGTTACAACAGGTTCTGTACACCAGCGGAACAATGTCCCATCATCGACTCGGCCTGGCAGGCTCCTGAAGGAGTTCCTATTGACGCCATATTGTTTGGTGGTCGACGACCAGAAGGTGTTCCTCTAGTGTACGAAGCATTCAACTGGCGGCACGGCGTATTCATTGGGTCTGCTATGAGGTCCGAGGCGACCGCTGCTGCAGAGCATAAGGTGACTTTGTCGTTACTTACTTTAGCCTGCAATTACATTTACCTGTAATGAACAAAGTCGAAGCTGATCTACCATTTTACATCCCAAAAAATTTCTAAACAGGCTTGAGCATATAGATATAGTAAAAATGCGTTTTTTTTTTTTTTTGTTTAAAAATATTTTTTATACAACCTCAAAGGTTGTGAGAGTCAGTGTCGGTCTCACAACTCTACAATGTGAACTGTATATACGGCAGATTAAAATCTCACGTGTTTTTTTTTTCGGCGGGATTTATCGGGGGTCTCCCGTTTCCCAGCGCTGGAAGAGCAGCTCCGTACTCACCTCATGTCACCTCTCGCCAGCGCTGAAGACCTCGATGTTGAGTGCTAACCAAAATATCTCACTACTCACTCACC
The DNA here is from genome assembly GCA_003012365.1 of Medauroidea extradentata. Lineage (NCBI taxonomy): Eukaryota > Metazoa > Arthropoda > Insecta > Phasmatodea > Phasmatidae > Medauroidea > Medauroidea extradentata. The sequence goes on along the minus strand of PNEQ01063629.1, from coordinate 164,858 downwards.
TTTTCCTACTACAGCACTCTGTTACCTCTGCCCACCCCTTCCCTTCGCACACCCCTTCACATTTTACTCTCATCTCATCCATAGCCACGCTGGCCCTGTCTCAAGGAGTGAACATCATGCAGATTTCATTTGTACTATACTTTCTTTTATCTCCAGCATTAAGTTATAGAGTTTATTTTCTTATCTGATACAATTAACAGAGTGATAATTTTTCTCTCACGCACACTGACGTGACACTAAAAAGTAACTAGCACAAGGCTATTTTTTCGGTGACACTATTTAGCTACTGTATCTAAAAGCTGCTAAGGAAGTCTGGAGCAATGCAGTATGCAGTGCAACTGACAGCGTCTGAAGTGAACAAGGTGGCAATCAACATTTTAAGCTGTGAATGATTTTGATATTATAAAAGTACATATACTGTGCACCATTGTAACATCAACTGAGATTACCTAGCCAGTCAAACTATTAAGAACTTCAGAAATATTATGAAATAGCAGTTATTTCTTAATGTCGTTTTAAAAATTACAAAATAAGTAATTGCCTAAGTAATTAACTAATTAATTACCTAAGTTTAGTTACTCAGAATTACTGCACGTAGATATAAGGCCTTCTCTGTTCCGTATAACTTCAATAAAACTTGACAGATACTTGTGGGCGATAACTTAATACAGTATTTTGTAATGTGTGTTAAAATGCAAGACAAAATTTATACAAATGGTGAAATAGACTTCTAAGGTACATTTCAGAACTAAACAAATCTGCTGACAAAGTCTACAACAGTTGAAAAGTTGTGCTCTCAGAACTGTTAAATTTTACTAAAGTTATGCATAACAGAGTATACGCAATCTCACAAAGTAAATATCGGATTGTTGCATAGTAGAAAAGAAACCTATGAAGCAATATTTCATATACCGGTACGTAAATGTAATATGTTGTTAACTTCAATAAGCCCCTCACAGACTTTAGCAGATGCATCCACACAGTGTCACGCTGCTTGTATGCTTATTATTTACAGTGGTGTCATTTGTACAGTTACCATTGATGCAAACAAACAGCATGTATGAACATAAACTTTATGAAAATACTAACACAAACAGTATCTGAATTAATAAGTAAGAGTATATGTGAAAAACGTTTTGTGCAGTTTTGTGCAATGAAATGGCAAAAATTTAACATACAGCAGTCAGTGAGACAGGCTCAATAATCTTCTGAAAAATTTATATTTATATTACATTGAACTATTTATGACCAAACAAACGAACAGTCTCTGAAAATGTTTAACAATTAACATATATTTTTTTGTATTTTTTATTTTATTACACAACAATGTTCCCGAACAGTATCAAAGACCTTGATAGGAGTACACACAAAAAAAAAAAGGTAAGGAAGTATGCAATAGCCTACATTCTGAAATCTTCAAAGCACAATTATTTGGAGTGATTTCAGAACACTAGAAAATTGAAATAAAGATGGCCAGACCTGGAATAAAGCCCAAGTCTTCCCAGAGTATTTTCATACAGAATGTACATCTGCAGATATTTACTGTACCTTCCTGTTATTTAAATCATACTGCAAAAGAAAAACACTGCCTCTTCTTTGTATGCAGGTTACAAAATTTTTTAGTATTAGCATGTGTGCATATTTTTTAATGTTATATTTAATCTGGTCAAGTTTATCCCCTAATACCCAGATGAAATAAAGTTATATCTGAAAATGGCCAGATCGGGCCAGATATGAATTAGGTTTCTCTATCCCTGATGCCAGATTTGGCCCAGATATACTTTTTTCATATGGGTAGCTTGGAACAAAATGTGTTAACTTACAGATAGCTATAAAAAGGAGTTTGATTCGACAGTAGGATTACTGAAGTGTTGTTCTTTTGTTTAGGGAAAAGTAATAATGCATGATCCATTTGCAATGCGGCCATTTTTTGGATACAACTTTGGACATTACCTAGCCCATTGGTGTAGCATGGAGAAGAAGAAAAATGTAAAACTGCCCAAGATCTTCCACGTAAACTGGTTCAGGAAAAACAGTGAGGTAACTATTTTGTAGACTCCTATTAACCAAAAATCTGTTAAATGTCACATTTCACATTAGAAGATAAATTAATTAAAGTCATGTTGGGATACTTGAGACACCAAAATCGTGATTATTTTTTAGGAATTTTTTTTATATGTTGCCACTCTGAATGAAGAAAACATACAGAAGTCAAACATTTTAGTACTGCGTTTCTTCTTGCTCTTATGGCTGCTGTGTGTGAAATAATTATTCCAGGAAAAAATGTCCCAAGTTTTCCTGTTATCTCAAACAACCCTTAGTGACAGTATCTATCCCAATGCTGACAAGAAATTTAAGCCTAAAGTAATTAAATATCACTGGAAGGAAAACCGTGACCTAAGATCTTTTAAACCGGTATGAGACATATTGAAGGAATTGTCTGGTACAATAATGGACAGGCTGGGAGTTCATTGTCTCTAATTTTGGTTACCACTGGTGGCTGTGTGCGAGGGTCCACTTCGCAACATTATGTTTGGTAGCTATGCCTGGTTTCCTATCCTTATTCTGGAAATGTCTGTACAGCATTGTAATGTAGGCACATATACACTTAAAATACAGGCTAGGTTGAACTTCCATGTTCCTGTCAAATGTCTTGCCAGAACTAGTCATATTTTTATTGCAAACAAATATTTACTGTATGTTTAGTAATTTTTTTATTACATTCTTCAAAACTGAATTTTATTTTCCCAAAGCAAACCAGATTTACAGTATCAGTAATATTAACGAGTCTCCCACTCTGTAGACTGTCATATAAATTATTTGAATACAGTGAATTTATTGTGACATCTGTTACCAAATCAGAATCACATCCTATTTAAATCCCTCAACAGTAAGCAAATTTATACAAATGCAAATAGTGAGCCTATTCAAACCAATTTTTAAATATTTGTTGCGGCTTTCAAGCATAAACATAAGTATCAGTTATATGCAGCCCAAATCTAGTATTTATGAAAGGCCTTTTATCTTGGCTCAAACTTTTCTTGCCGGGGAAAAAAACACTATTTTATTAAATACTTATGTAGGCCGCCCTAATTCATCATTATCATTGTTAGTTATGTCTATGAAGGAATTCTCGCTAATTTTAATTTCAAAGTATTTTTTAAATTCATGGTCAGGAGACTAATTATTACTTGAGCAACTACATTCATGGTAGAGCACCGCATAACATAACCAAATTGCACGTTGTAATTAAATTATATGAGAGACAAAATTATTTCGTTCCGCATTACTCTTTCTCAGAGCAGTATGTTACAGCCTCTATGTTGCCCAGACATGCTACAGACTGGAGCTCCACTTCTGTGTCAGTACCTATAAAAACAATTTAGGCTAACTTTATAACTATCTGGTATTCACACCAAAATGATAGTTAAAGAAAGTCTTGCTTGATTTCTGTTGTTAGACAATCTGTGTCATTCTGCTGCATGCAAGCACAAACATATCATATGCTTTATTATCTTTACAGCGTTTACATTTCCCTGTTTTTACTCACTACATACACAAGCAATAAATATGTTACTAAGATTGTAACGAGTATCTGCAAGCAATCATTTCGGTTTCTGATGTTACACTCTGCACTTTCTAAGTGTTCTGTCATAAAACTATGAATAAATATTGATTTTCGTTTATGCAGTGTACAGTATACTAGCATTAACTTGACTACACTGAATAAATGACCAAACATTCAAGAATATACGATTATGTGTAAATAGCTCAAAAAAATTAAATCTTGAACACAATACACTTTCCTATGTTAGTTTGATGTGACTGCCAACTGAAATTGATGGCACCAGTCACATGAATCTTCAACAACAAACAATATAGCTCAACACGGCTTCCGTCAGATCCAACTGCAGCAATTGTTTAATTGATGTTGGTTTCCAAAAAAATTTCATCTAAATTCAGAACTTTGAGAAAATAAATTTAATGACTAACTATCGTGAATCTTTGTAAGGACTATGGCTACTCAGATGTATCAGAAGCATAGTGTCAAACATCATTATTATTCTGTTTTTAAAGAAACGTGCAGTTTCTTGACAGTTTGTTTTTATTTGATTAGGGAAAGTTCCTTTGGCCTGGATTTGGTGAGAACTCGAGAGTCCTGGAATGGGTCCTTCGAAGAATTGATAGTGAAGATGTTGCCCAGAGATCAGCAGTTGGGTTCATTCCCAAACCAGGCTCCTTGAACCTTGATGGACTTCCTGAACCACCCAACATGGAAGAACTCTTCAGCTTACCTAAAACATTCTGGGCAAAGGAGGTGTGAAACTATTCTTAATTATCATTTTTTCAATAAGAGGCAAATCATGACATCTAACTTGTAAACCATATTTAAGTTCAAACATGATATATAATTTTTTTTTCTTTTTCAAACAGGTTGAAGACATTGAAAGGTATTTAGAACAACAAGTGGGAGCAGATCTGCCCAATGAGATCCGAGAAGAGTTGAATGCATTGCGGCAAAGGGTAGTGCAGATTTAATTGCGTCAACCAAATTTTTCTCTGTACATAAGACTGCGTAAGTTTCAATCATAGGAAGCATATCAACTGTTCTTTTCAAAGAAGCCATTTATTTTTATTCAAAAGAAATATGCTATTATTTGTGTTTTGCAGGCCAAAACATTAATTTGTTAGTCAGTGTTCAGTAACTATTCTGTGGCTTATAAATATTCAGATTTTTTAATCTTCTTCAACTAAAGCAATGTTAAGTATGCATGGAATTTACAGTTGTATTTTTAAATTCTAATACAGTATTACAGTACAAAGTGGCTATAGTAGAACTGTAATGTGAAAGCCTTCAAGCCAATGTTGAAATAAATTTAATACAGTGAAATCTCGTTATAAAGAGTATGGTTTATAACATTATATGTCCTATAACAACAGCTTTATAATGCACCATCTCTCCATAATACATGTTAAAATTGTTTGGATATAACAACAATCCGCTATAAAGACAGTTTTTGTTGCCATTTACAGTTGTTGTTATAGTGAGATTCCACTGTATTTCTCAATGGTATTAAAACTCTCATAAGCTGTAAATTAAGACAGCTGAGTGGCTGTTTGTTCTGTAAAACAATTATTTGTTTGTACAATAGAAAAATACTATGTACTCAACTTTTGTGATACAGTTTATAAGTAAAACATTTTTATACTCATATTGAAATTTTATTGATATATGATATAAATTTGCTGCAGATATGAAAGCGTGTGTTCACAAATCCAACACTGTGGTTATAATCTTGTTTTAAATATCAATAGCATTTTACAATTTTATAAGTAGATATGTCACCAAGTTATCAACTGGTAACTGTAAAAAAATTCAATGTGGTTCAGCTGTTAACTAGTCTAAAAGTGTACAATATATACCATCAACACAGAATCTCCATCACAAAAAAATTATTTTAAAGACTCATTATAGTTTCAAAAAATTTCTACCCGTGACAAGCTACACAAACTAGCATTATTGGAATTGAATGGATGGTTACAATATCGATATTAATGTAATGTTAGAAAATTGAACGCTTAACACAGAGGTCATAAAGATGACCTCCTTAGTATTTAATTGACTTCTAGACCCTAAAATTGTTTGGGTGCCAACATTATTTTAATTAATTTTCAATATTTTTTATTGTTTTCATTGCTCACAGAATCTGTGCATTCCTTAATTTGTGCTGCCCACTTCTCTGTTTCTCAAGTTCTTGGTGACATCAATCATGTACAAAGATAGTACATTCACTTTTTTAACTGTAGTCTCCTCTTACTTTAAAAAAATTGTTCAAGATGATTAGAATTCTGAAATAAGCTACATGCACTTTGGAAAGGCACATGTGTTCACGGTGTAGTGTACTCAATCCATACCACTATTTGTTGTTTACATTGCCCAAGGTTACTACTCGCGGTGAAAATCTCAACATGCAAGACAACATCGTCCAAGACGAGTCTCGCCATAACTGGCTAACTCATTGTTTTTCGGTTGACACCACATGCTGCCAACCTCCATAACTGAGCACACAACACACAGCTTTCCTGGTATCCAGGCCTTAAAATTTTGTGGTGCAAAGGTAACATCTTGACGTACCTTCAGCATCGAGACTATTATCTAGTCATACAAATTCAGAAATTATTCTTAACGCCTATTATTTTACTGACTCTTTAAAGAAATGCATGGTTACAATATGCCTGCCTAATGTCCTGCAGTTGTTCCAGTTCAATCTAATATTTAAAAATTAAAGCAACATTTATTTTCAGACAATAACTACTGTACGCAGTTACAGCAAACAAATCACTGTAACGTAGTACATTTCAAAACTAAAAATAAAAAAGATTAATGCATTACTACAATGTTTGTTTTATGAAAACAGCCTGCCACCAGATGGTTTAAGTATAATAAAAAAAATACCTAGACTATTTTAAGGATTTTCCCTGACAATACCAGGTTTTACATGTCTATACCACAATGTATTTTGTACTCACTGGCTACCTTAAAAAAGTCTGTTTGCTACAGTTTGACCAGGGTATGAAAACATTTCATAAAATGTGACCGACTGTGAGTGGGCGAGAGGGCAGATGAGGGTAAAACCGAGTGAGCCAATAAGAGCAGAGCATCTGTGACAAGTATAGTCTGTGCCATATTATAATCGATAAGGCCAGTCTTCACTGGAGATAGTAAACAAACACAGTCTGAAGGCACGTCTTTCTATTAATAGACAAACAGGTTGATTTTACAAAATGTGTATAAATATTTTAGCTCTAGAGTAAACGTTAGTAACATTATGGCTTCTTTGGTTAAGAAACGTCCAAGTATTCATAATGACGGTAGTGAAATAACAGTAAACCTAACTAAAATTTTAATGAAAAGATTTCTGGGAAACATATGTATCCAACTAAAAATGTGACGAAGCAAGCAGGTGATGCAACAGGAAATTTTATGTAACAGAAATACTAGCAAACCACTGGAGAATTCTGTTATTTTTCTAAGCAGTAATGACAGATATATTTTTCAAAGTTTAGTTTCAAAAGTGCTCATTTTACTGTGAATCATCTGTATTATAGGCTTTTGGAAATAATGATTTGCCAATTGTTTTAATTGTCTGTACACTTACAGTTATGCTGGCATCTTAAAATAGGATAGGCATAAATGTGAGAAACCTGTTTAGTAAATACATTTAATTCATAGCTGAATTGCAACTATATTTAGTTTACAGTCATGTACCATTATCATTCCAAGCTAGTCGGATGTTTTTGATATGTAAAGGCTGTGTTGTGTGTATAGATCCTAAACAGCTTACATCAATACGGGATTCACAGAAACTACATTCTCCCTTATGAGTGCCAATGTACTGTTGACTGTCTTTGGCTGACCTGACCCTCCCATTAGGAGTGTTGCTGTAGAAGAGGTAGCACTGAACCGTCTCCCTACATGACATTTTGTTGTCCTGGTCAGATTATACAAGTCCTTCCAAAATAATAACCCTTAAAAAATGTTGTTGTAGTGTATCCCAATAATGAGTGCACGTTCCCGACAGCTCCACTGGCTAAATTTTTTGTGATCCGCTGTGAAATAACATTATTTTATTTCACATGCTAATTCTGTAAGTAAATATCATGCTTTATTATAGCAACATACTGCAGTCTATTTTTATACCAGTGCTGAATTTAGTTTCTGAAATTATGCTTACTAGCCATCAAAAAAAGTGCACTGGTTCATAGGATAGACTATGCAAATCATATTCTGTTAGACATAGGAAGTTTCAGTAAGATCATTATATTGTTCAAGTAGTGTTTAAATAATTAACACATGCAGTACAATTTATTTTATGTGAAATATCTTTATTTGTGTGACAAGAGTGTGATACGAAATTTACAAAGGCATAACTTTGAAATATAACATTTTATGTACAAATAAAACAGTTTAAATTAAAGATATTTAAATATTCTGACTATCTCTGACATATAATTTATATAATATTAAGTATGTACAAAAAAAAGCCTCATATCCCTCGAGTGTAAGTACACTTTAAAGCACTTGAAAATAGCCTGAGACAATAAACAAAAAATATAAATAACACAACTTAAAACTAAAAACATTGGTTTCACTGCCATTTTACTTTGACTTACCCCATGCAGAAGATAAATAATTGAAACGCAATATAATTTTTTGGGTGTAAGTCTCTAAATGGCCTGCTCAAGACAGCAAGTCAGAATTTGTGCAAATCTCACAAAAACAGTAACATTTCTGATTTAAGCCTCAGTACAAAAAACTTCTTTGAGAATTCTTTAAACACAAACAAAACTTACATGGAGACAAAAGAACAGTGCTGAACAGTGTTTTTAACAAACTAAAATTCTACCACACATACACACTCTGACGCAAACAAACACAAAGGAATCAAAAAATATAAAAATACTTTGGAAAAAATGCACCCATTACTTTTGTCGAATAAACCCTGGAATACTAATGCAAGATACTTCAATTTCACACCAGCAGTTGCAGAAAAAATTAACAAAACACATAGAACATAACAGAAAAAAAAAATTTGCACAAGAAAGCAACATTTGATTTGATTATACAAACATACTGATTTTTTACTTCACACATAATAACAAACTTCTGTGACTATAAACTTTATATTACAAATCGTGCAGGCGCTAGAGCAATATTATTACTTAGTAATTTGGTATACTTCTGTCCTAGCAGACTAAATTTGTACCATAATTAACCCTATTTTAACACACAAACTGCACACGTGCAGGCACACAAAATGGTGTTTATTGCGATTTCACTTTTAACAAATAACTTACATGCTCAGGATATTTCTTAGCAACACAACCTAAGTAATGAATTAGCCAACCACTGTATACAACACTAAAACCTTGATACGTATTACTACCATGTAAAAAAAACATGGAGCTTCTAAACCTACTAATTTTACAATAATTCCTGCTTTGGTATGTAGCTGTTTTCAGTGTGAATAACCTAATACAAAAATTATCTACATAAACAGAAAATACCCTTATTTATACCACAATTTTTTATAACAAAAGTTCTTCAGAATTTGTAAAGTACCGTACCTCACAGTATTCATTTAGTGCAAACATTTGAAAACTGCTATTTTAGCACCCAATTATTTATTTGCTAAAGTTATTGCAGGTTTTCTATGCTTACAAGTTAAGAGGCAAAGAATGGACCACTTTGCTCATTAAAAGAAAGAAAAAATGCAAGCCACTTTTTTTTCAGGTAAAAGACATACAACTAAAAATTTCACAAACTAATGAACCTGAACACACACGTGCATGAAGAAAATGACAATGTCTGATAACTGTCATTCCAATGTGCCATAATTTAATTATTTCACACAAAAATTGATATGGTTTTAACATTACAATAACTCCATACCAGATCTCTGCTAAAGATAGGTAAGCTCCGACAAAGTAGTTTACCCTGTAATTTACATTCCTAAGTTTTTAACATGGCAAAATGTTTTGGAAACGCAAGAACAATGAACATTTCAATTGCCCATTGAAAATAACATGAATTTTGAAGGGTAAAATTAGAACTAAATAAATATACAATCAGCATCACATATGCCTCCACAATATAATAAAAATATGTTAATGAGAAAGTAACAGTTATAATAAATAACTTTATTCTAATCCATCAAAATCTATAGCTCATCAGCTATCAGTCAATATTCCTATTAATTCTATTAATTACTGTAACATTACAGGAATGCTACATTTCAAAATATCACACTTCTTCATTCATGAATGAATGGCGACATGGTAATGCTTAACGAATACACCAAGTTTGATATGTTTGTATACAAAGAAATAAATAAAGAGGGAGAAACAAACACACTCACATTCACCCAAAATGTCATTCACTTAACATTAGTTTTATCTGTCATTAAATTTAAGTACATATGCTTTGAACTTTAATTTTACTATTCAGAAAATTTACTTCAGAATTGTCACTCAAAAAAACAATGAAATTAAAAAAAGGCAATTAATTAGATATACTGTATTATTTAAATATGTCACATTTTCAATAAAGATAATTTTTTTAACTCTTGTAACTGCAAATATAAAATTTAGTATAACATCTATTTTTAAGGAAGTTGATATTGATTTTGAAAACAAGTAACAAATTCCTTCCTGTGATCAATGTTCAACATGGTGCCCTGCCATAAAAATCAATACAAATGACAAACAAGAAACTTGCAATGCATGCCTTAGTTATGCGAGAATAAAAATTATATATGACAACAACTTTCGACAATAAAAAGACAGAAAGAAACAAAATATGCTCCTCAAAAGGCTGATTTAACTGGTGCTTGTTTTGGGAAATAACACAAGAAACTTGTGAGTGTTCACAGAAAAAAAAATGCAACCATGCCGTGATATTCTTCAACAATGATCACATCCTTAAATAGGAAAATTATACACAGCTGGTCAAGATTTGTGTATCTCACACACTACACAGTCACACACAGTCACACACAGTCATACACACACACACTCACCAAAGTACAGTTCTGTACAGTTTAAATTTGGAAAGTGCACTTGGAATGTTAAGAGTACACAACACAATTACTATTGCTTCTGAACTACAAATTTTTGCAACAAGTTTGTGGAATGTGTGCAACTTTAAAACAATTCTTTGGAAATTTAGGTTACTAATTAATTTAACAATATAATTACAAAGTTTTGGACTGTCCAAATTAAAGGTAACCCGATAATTTCTTTTATATGGTAACAGCTTGTGTTATCGACTAGGACACTTTCTTCTCATGATCTCAAAAAGACAAACATACTATGTATTTACTGGACCAATATGGCACAGTCACATAAGAAGAAAAAAAATGAGTCGGTTTTTCGACAACCACGATGGAAAGTAAACTAAATGTCACCGGCAAACATAAGACGACGAAACAACACTTTGGACCTGTGCTTGCAGTCCTCACGCACATAATGTTCCTACTCATGACTTCCATTTTTCATACCTAGCAGTTTCGCAGCATCCTCAGGAGATTTTGATAACAACACCTTTTCGATTATGGACTTGTCCTTTATATCCAACATTTTTTCAATCAAACCTGTGTCTGCTTCAAGAACATCATCTTTCTTATCGCTGGCGAACTTCGAACTGAGGATATGGGCAGCGGAAATCGTGAAGTCCACCTTACCCGCGTCCCACGTAAAACTCGAGCTGAGACCGTTATTTGGAGTGATGTTGTTGTTATTGTGATTGATAAGCTTTAGATGAGACTTTTGCAGTTTCTCAGCACTGATGGACATGTTTAAAGGGGGAGGAGGCCTCGGCACATTGACAATCATGCCTCCGTGATTTCCTTCTTCGTCACCACTCACCATCGAGACTTCGTCAGCCTGCGGGGTGGAAAGTGGGTTGTGCTTCTTGCGATGTCGAAGCATGCTGTGTTTGAGAGTGAAGCGGCGTCTGCAAATGTCGCAGGAGAATGGCCGCTCGCCAGTGTGCGTGCGCATGTGACGCCGCAAATCTTCCGCAGACCAGAAGCGACGTAGGCAAAATGCACACATTACCTATTGACACACAAACATTATACATTCAATTATCAAGTTTTTACTGTTGCTATTGTTTACACGTGATCAATAAATTTTTCATCACTGAACATTCACACCAGTAGCAGAAGCTTGTTACACTGCCGCCTACTATACTACACAATCTGTTACACCGCAGGTCATTTTATGTCCCCCAGCCTGAATAACTAAACGACTAGTGATGCCCAGAAGACCACGGAAACACTACAACATGTAACTGCTACTTTGTAATAAGCTTCTACTGTATATTTTTGTTCAATAAAACAACAACCACTGCAAATATGCAACAGTTACACTGCTATTTAAAACCGTCAATGTTTGATTTTAAAGTACAATACCGTACTATATAATTCTCATGTAATATTATACATGTAAATCAAATGGGTAATGCTGGATGTCATACAATGAGATCAATACACTATTCCTTTCACAGAAGTACTTTACACCTCGGAATTATAATCTGTTATTTATAGTGAAAACGCAAACAATGGTAATTTGTTAAGTTTACTCTAACATATGTATGGGACTGCTTCCACATTAACTAATATAATTACAACTAAGTGTATGAGATTGCTGAAATTCAAGGTAAATAATACACAATTTTTTTAGGTAGGTATAGCAAATACTCTTAAAATTTAGTTGTTCACCATACTGACAGAACGCTAGTTTGTGACAGACTGTTTAAGTTAATGTGAGGAGATCACTAAAAGTAAAGGAAGTCTCATTAGGCCTATCAACTAGTCTTTATTACAATTACTTCTCACTCAAGGCATCCTACATTACAACCACAACATCATCCATCACTATATTCTTCTTCAGTTCTGCCAACCTATGCATAACCAATATACCACAACTCATTATAACTCCTTCAACACAGACTCTGAGAAACATTTGCGTAATTGTGATGGTTCACAGATGCAAAAAAAGAGAAATTCATAATCACTTTCAATATAATGTCCCATTTAGCATCTGTGACAAACACATAACAGCTTTGCATTGTTCTCAGGAAACCAATTTCTAGACAGAGAATGCTTGCCCAAATATGCAAGGCTCTGTTTTACCAAGAGTGTTTAAACAATTTTGTAACTTAACCTTTCTATCTTAGGTCTCAGAATCTTAGTAGGAGACTCTAACACCCCAACTACCCCCATTAGGTACCTCTCAGATTTTAGATTCATCTTATTTATGGATTTTTGAAAAACGAGTGCTCCAAACCAGCAGCCCCCACCCCCCCCCCTTTTTTTTTGTTTTAAAATTAGGTTAGGCTAAAGCCTTCTAGGCAGATGTTTTTAAAGGGGCTTTGTAGAAAATTGGTCATTTCATTTGCTATCAAAAATTTGTGAGACAATGTGTTCGCTTCCTCCATGCAGTAGTGTTCATGATTTGGAGCACGACATGCAAAATGCTGCAGGATATTACAGCTTATTTCGAACCAGAGTCTGCTGCTGCATGTTATCAAGGCCATTAGATAGCATAATGTGCTACTAAAGATAATTTCATTACACACGGGTTGGGAATGTTGCTCTAATTTATAGATGTGGTGGTAACCACTTCTTTCTTTCGTCTCAATCACAACACAAATGAAAATTTTTGGAGATCAAACTAAAATTTCTATAGAAATGATAACATGTGTTAAATCAATGCAATGACTTCACAAATAAAATATATTAAACACAGGTTCAAAAGTAACGAACATTGGCGGAAATACGCTTCAGGAGTGCACAATGGGTGTAGATGCCCATGCAATAAACCTCATATGAAATTTGACAAAATTGAATTCAACTCGGAAATTAATAAAGGGCGAGTTTAAATAAATTCTACAGGTTTATGACATTTAATTCACGAAAAACCATAAATTGGCAATCCTAAATAAATAAGTCTGCCTATCATGGACAAATATTTGGTTACAGTGACCATCTCTTGCGTCAGAAGCAAACAAAAATATTTTGTGTCGCAAATGATTCACCAAAATCACATGACATATTAATAATATTATGTGCTCTTAACATTGGTGAATAGTATTTCCTTCAATTGATAATTTTTAAATTCTTAATACTGACTTTTGAAAACTTACAGATTGCAATAAATATTTTTAGCATGGGTTCATGCCCTACACTGCCTTAATGTTTACTTTTTTCATAGGTAACACACATTTTTTGTCTGATAAGTAATGGCATCATCAACCGGTAGGCGACCATTATCCAATATTTCAAGTTTGAGGCTATACAAAAGAAAAATTTTAAAAAGTTAGTTTAGAATTAGTTTTAACACTCACATATAAACAAAGCAATTTAATTGTTGAACACAAAGTATGACCTCCACTTTTATGTATATGATGACTCCTAATTTACTGAGTTTATTAAAAACTTTATACTTTACAGATTTTCATTCACATCACCCTACTTAAATCCAAAGTACAGTTAATTATTTGGAAACATATATGGAAGCACTAGCAACTTAAGATTTATTTTAGCTGTGCCAGTCAAAGTAACAGGGAGACACTCACCTTCCTGTTGGCGTAATCCGGAAACTTGCCACGCAGCTGCTCCAAGTTCTCGTCTCCCCCGACGCCTTCATCATGATTGTTGGCATGCTGAGTGCTCTCATCATGCCCCGACGCTTCCAATGCACCCTTCGACATGAGCAGCTCAAACTCAGATGGATGTAGGTCCCTGATGTGGTCCAGAGCTTCCTGTCTCTCAGCGTAGCTGCCTTCACAGAGGTGGCACTTGAAAGGCAGATCGGACGACGAGACAGACGAAGACGTAGACATCCCCGAGCTATGGTTATCGAAATTAGTCACGGTTTTTGGCACCACAATGTCCAGCACAGGTAAAGGACTCTTTAACTCGGGTTGAGGATAGCTTTCTCTTTCTGGTAGAGGAAAATTTGACCCAGTGTTCGCTTCCAATTCATGTTCTTCATTATCTTCACTATTGCTGTCTTCTGCACCCAAGCAATTGTTCTCATCTCCGGACAAGCTGTTTCGAGCAATCGTTCCTGGACTGAGAGGCCCGTTTGAGGTGCTGTTGGAGTGCTTCGTTGCCAGATGTTTTCGAAGGTTGCTCTGAGTCGAGAAAGTGGAGCTGGGACAGAAATTACACTTGAAGGGGCGATCTGGGACGTTTCTCATCGTATAGCCATTTGTGGAGGGGGGAGACGCTTCTCCACAACTGCTGCTGGTGTTGCTGCTCACTGTGGTGTTGCTCGTGTTGCTTGGTGTCGAGAGGCTAGTGTTGCTGGTGTTGGTTGGGTTGCTGTGACCAGCGTGTTTTCTCAACAAATGTCGATCGCAGTTAGACTTGGTGGTGAAGAGCAGCGGGCAGTGGGGGCACTTGAATGGCTTCTGGCCGGTGTGAGTGAGGACGTGGCGTCGCAGCGAGGATGACCATGGGAATTTGCGATTGCAGTAAGGACACGAGACTCTGTTTGG
Organism: Medauroidea extradentata; assembly: GCA_003012365.1. Lineage (NCBI taxonomy): Eukaryota > Metazoa > Arthropoda > Insecta > Phasmatodea > Phasmatidae > Medauroidea > Medauroidea extradentata. The sequence continues at coordinate 149,788 of PNEQ01063629.1, read as the reverse complement.
AGCCAAAGAGTAAGCACTTTTCTTCTTAATGCCGCTGCAGTTGCTGTGCGTCTCCGACTCCGATCTAAAACACGAGACATAGAATATGAACACACACTATTGAATAATGGTTTTTGCATGTGCAATTAACAGCTTTTTACAAACTCAGAACAGCATATGTCAAGGGTAACAGTAAATACTGAATGCTCTAAGCACATTACATGTTTCAAATGCCAATAGAGCAATAATTATGACTGCTCAGTTACCAAATTTGAAAAAGAAAAAAAAAAACACTTAACATATGTATTATTTACAGTAGATAGAAAAAATCACATCACTATTATAATGGCAGTAATTTTTTTAATTATCATATATACGGTTACATAAATATTTCAGAAAAACAATGTATGTACAGGGTTTATACTTTTATCAATATGTACCTACATGAAAAATACATAATATTCTCAGTTTGTTTGTTTTAGTTAGTAAGGAAATCCTCACAAACATGTACTTAAATTAGTTTGTACAGTACACTGACATAAAAATTTGATGATGCCTGGCCTGTACTTTATTACTTTGTAGTAAGATTGCAATGTTTACAGTAATTTTGACAGAGACAATGGTGATGGTGGTCAACAATTTACAAAGCAGTTTTTCTCATTAAATAACATTTATATGTGCATACTTTTGTGGCCTCTATAACAGGTCTAATTTGTGAACAGCCGTATAAGATACTCTAGTAATAAGAGGGATGGGATAACCTTCATGAACTATGTATTATTCCTGGTGATCTAAAAATTTACCTCTGAACCTGTTGTCAGTCTAGTTCATAAATACATTTTAATTTAGCTTATTTCAAAATGCCAAAATATAAATAATATCATTCAGAAAAACAGAAAAAAACATTACTTCTACACACATAACTACTCACGACACTTGAATTTACAAAAAATTGTGATAACCTCAACGTAATTCAACTGAAATGCATTCCTCACATAGGTGAAATGCACCCTGAAAATATGGTAACCAAAGAGTATGATTGTTACCACTTAATGTCACTTGTATTATTCCAGGAAAAATTTAAAATACACCATTACAAAAATTCGGATGTAGAAGTGAATTAAACCTGGTCTGACATAACTCATATGTTTTTATAAAATCATGTTCCATAAATATCTATTTAAGAGAACTTTTAATACTATATGATAAAAATTTTAACAATTTTCTAAAGAATTGAAATTGCCATCTACAAAAATTATTTTAACCTAATGTTTAATTTAATAAAAGAATAGCCAGTAGCTTGGTTATGTATTTTTAACAAATTCTATAACTACATCATCAAAATGAGGATAAATACTAAAGTAGATGAGAGGAAAAATATATACATGTAGCAAAGAGAGTTACCTACATTGTTTATAATCTGCATTCATCAACATAGGTCTAGTGTGACTAAATTTGTGGTTTTGGAGAGAAATGAAGGGGGGGGGGGGGCAAGAAATCGGTATAAAAAAATAACTTACTACTTAATTATGTCTACATCACAGGATTGTAACAAGCAAAATTCTTGTTTTATAATGATATGGATACCTCAAAATGAGTATAAACACAATTTTTGAGTAAGAACAGATAGCCCTATTTAGCAAATTAAAACTGCATAAAAAATTTCAAAAGTGTGAAGGGACTGATAGTGTAAGACAAACCAATTTTGCTATTAGTTAGTCCACTTCAAAGTTAAAACTGTACAGCTGGATGAACAAAATAGTCATAACAGAAACGAAGGGAGACAACAGCTAAATAGGGTGTAGTAACTTGTAAGCAAGAGAGAAAGATAAGAAACTGTATAGAGACAGGAAGTGAAATTTAAGGCTAAGATAAATAAGAAAGGCAAATGTGATCAGAAAGATAAACACACATGAAGTTTCACCAATATCTCACCTGTTTTCGTCACTGCCAGAGTTGTTGCCCTCGCTGTTGCTGCCAGCGACCAAACCCTCCTCGTCTTCCTCGCTGCCTTCCCCTCTGCCATCCTCCTCCCCATCCTGTGTCCCTTGGAAGTACTGCTGGAATGCATGGTTCTGACTCGTAGCGTTGTCCAAAAGGCGTGAAACACTTGCCAAATCCACAACTCCATCTTCTTTCCCTATCCTGTGCTGATTTGCTGGATCGTTTTCTGCTGTGGCTTCTTTCTCTTCGTCTATCACTAAGCCATCATCGTCCTCCTCCTCGTCTTCAGTCTTCACAGATGCATTAGCACTAGGTTGATTTAGTTTAGACTTCAGTTGTTGAGCTATTGCTAATTTCACCTCCTCTGAGATGTAAGGTTTATTATTGTTACCAACAATTTTGCTGTTAGCAATGTCTGGTATAATATCTTTAACCTGTTTCGAGTCCACCTCCAATGCAGTCTTTAGTGTTTCCTCTACTTTGGTTTGCTTTTCGTTGTCTATTGATGGCACGTTAATATCGATGTGTCCGACACTGTCCAAAGAACTTCTGGAGTCTTGCGAGTGTGACAGTGCAGTGTTGTGACCTCTCCTACTCAGCGCACTTCCGCTTCTCTGTCGCTGGCTCCAGCACTGTGGGTGCTGTTGCTTTATGTGGCGTTCCATGTTCGAACGAAGAGTAAACCGTGCCGAACAAAATTCACAAGAGAAAGGTCTTTCAGTTCGATACCTTCTTTGTTTTTGTTTCGGCATCAACACACCATTTTTAATGACCATTTTCACTGAAGTAGAAGAGTCTTTTTCTCTCGTTGTGGGTTTTGGTGACACAGTTAATTTGGGGGGAGTCACAGCACTATTACTTACAATGCCTTCCTTATTGTCACTGGTAGGCGAGAGTCCTGGATTTCCAGTACATTCTATTTTTATTTTACTTTCCCCATAGTCAACTTTTATCTCTGGTTTAGGCCTAGCACACATTTCTGCCAGTCCGTGGAAGGCATGAACTCTGTCGGCCATCGTCACAGGATCAAGTAACTTTCCTCCGGATGTCAATTGAAGGCCTCTAATCAATTCTTTCTGCAACCTTTCCTTCATTTCAGCAAAATCCTTCATGTTGTTTCCGGTGAAGAGGTTGTGGTTATGAGGAGACATCAGGTATGGCACTTGAAACAGTGGTTGTGGAGGGAAGTAACCATTGTTGTTCAAGTAGAGTGCATGGCCTGGATACAGATTGCCACTATTAATTTCTACTTTGGCCATTGGACTAGTACTGTGACTAACCGGGGAAAGTGAATGCTTGAAAACAGCTGGAGAAACAGCTTGTGGTATACTGTTTGCACTGATAGGAGACCTGAGTGGAGGAGCAAATACTGGTTGACCTGGACTCTTTTTACTTAATTCCATGTTGGGTAACAGTGATTTCTTAGACAAGTCCTGTGGCTGTGTTTCAATTACATCTTTGGCACCAAACTGAACTGCAGAACTAGGTTTCTTTTTACTTAAGTCTAAGGCATCCATACTAAGATCAAGTGGAATGTTTGTTTCTTCATCATCATCATCTTCTTCATCTTCCATAATATCATCATCTTCAGCATCTTCACCGTATTGTCCATAACTCACACTATTTTTCACAGATTGCATATGTGGGGTGGACGTTCTAACTTGTCCTTTCATAAATAATCTTTGGTCTTCTGTGTCCTTTTTAAAAACTAAGGTATTTTTGATTACATTATTTTTGGTAAGGTTGACTAGCACACTATCATCAGAAACTGTTTGATTATCATCACTGTCACGCATCTCCTCATCATCTGCAAAATGAGTCATGGTTGCCACCTCGTGGGTTTCCCACGAATGATTTTGTGTTTGGAATGTTCTCTTTGGTATATAATTTGTTGCAGGATGAGAATTTTCATCATCATGCAGTTTCATGCAATCCTGCTGCTCTCGATTGTCAGTCGTGCTACCATCATTCGAATGGCTGCTAAAAACCAATGTTCTCTTCACATCTTCACGAGCAGAAATAGATTTGGCTTGACCGTCTGGATCATTTGTTGGATCTTCAGACGGATGGTAAATAATAGAAGTCTTAACTTCGTCCCTGGAGAGCTTCGAGTGCCTGTTGCGCAGATGACGCTCACAGTTGGCTTTGGTGGTAAAAGCATAGTTGCAAAGTGCACACTCATAAGGTCGGTCACCATTATGAGTGCGCATATGCCGCACCACGACAGCTTTGTCGGGATTGGAGAATGGGCACATGTTGCAACGATGTATGCCACTGCTCGCAGTCAAATGCACGCGGTTGTGCCCTTTCAGAGCTCTCAAGTTGGGAAAAACAGCTGTGCAAAGACGGCACGGAAACTCCCCTTTCAGTTTCATGCGACGAAATTCCGCTGCGAAACAATCCTGTTGCTCATCATCAGCACCGTTGCCAGAGTCGGACGACTTGGTGACCGAGTCTGGCGGCGTAATGTCGCTCCTTGGACGAGGAGAAGAGCACAGCTCTTGCAGAAGACCTCCGGCAGAGGTGAGCGACAAGATGCTCTGGATGTCGGCGAGGTCCCGCCCGCCGGTGAAGTAGGAATCACTTTCGAACCTGTCCTCCTTGCGTGGATAGTCAGGCGGAGGAGACAAGGACGCCGACTTGGTCTGCAGGTCAAGGTGAGCCAAGAAATCATCTTGCTTGTGCTCCTCCTCCGACTCATAATCGACGTTGCGCGCTCCTCTCACACCGTCGCAGTTATGACGATGAATGGCGAGCGCCTTGCCGCACGGGAACGCCCTTGCGCACCTGTCGCACTGGAACCTGTGGAACGTGCTGCTAGCCCGGTGGAGGGACTGCTCGCACATCGCCTTGGCTATGATCGGGAACTTCTCGCTGGAAAAGTCCACGAACGTGAGATCTCGGAACCCGAGAACTGTAGCAGTCTTGTCTTCTTCCTCACCGAAATGTTTCATGGTACGGTGCAAGTTCAGAGCGCGGTGGTTCTTGAAAACGAGGTTGCAGAGGTGGCACCGGGCCTTGTACTCTGGATGCCTTTCCTCGAGATGCATCTCCAGAACATTCAAAGAAGCGAAATCCACCCGACAGCAGACGGGGCATTGGAATCTTTGAACTTGCACCTGCTCCGTCTCCTTCAGCTGCATCACAGTTTTCACCTTTCTGCGGGCAGCTTCCTCGCCATCCATCGAAAGATCCAGGGCTTTCCTCTTGTCCAAGTCGCCAGGTGTGGGACTGCCGAGGCGACGTCTCTTGGCCTCCATGGGGCAAGGGCCGTCCTCGCCGTGGGTGCGCATGTGGCGGTGCATGTTGCCGTTGGTCGTGAAAGACACGCCACAGACGCGGCACCTGAATGGTCGCTCGCCCGAGTGTACCAACACGTGTCGATCCAGCGAGCTGCTGGAGCTGAGCGCCTTGCCACACACTCGACACACGAAAGTGCCCAGCGGCGCGGCAATAGCCTCCCCACAGTCGTTGTTGTGCGACCTGATGTGCAGCGTGAAGTCGTGCTGCGACCCCAGCACCACGTCGCAGATCGGACACGTGTACGACGTAGTGCTGTCGCTGTCTCCTTCAGCTGCTCCCGCGTCGCCGCTGTCGTCGTCTTCGTCGTCGGTGTCGCGTACCGAGTTGTCCGTCTTATCCGCTACGGCCCCATCGCATTTTTCGTTGCTCTGGTCGTTGTCCATGTCGAGACGACTGCTTGCCGACTGCACCGCCTCTCCTTTTCCTTCGCAGGTTTCCGCGTCTGTTCTAGAAGTCTCCTGCTGGACTTCGCCGCCACCGACCGCCAAGGCTGACAACTCTGGAACAAGAATGCAACATTTGGTTACAATCCCGTTTTGTTTCCTGTAGAGCTGCGTCAGTACAACAACCCACATCTTTGATTCGTACCCTACACCTAGCGATAAGCAGCATAGTCTTGGCGTGAAGGAAATATAGTAATTGGTTACAACTGAAAAACTTCTGTACTTCCGTCTTTTTAATGAAATACTACAGTTGCGCATTCATTCTCTGAATTACCAACTACGTTACAATGGAAAACATTTCGCGATAATTTCACCAAGAACTACTCTGTGGTCACTGCCATGAGCAAATCTACTCCGGAAAGTTTACAAAACCATTCTATAACCGACTAGGAATCGAACCAAACATATAGAGTGCTGCTGAGAGAGAGTGAGATTGTGTTCAGCGCTAAGTAGCGAGATCTTGAGCGCTGGGGAGGGGGACACCCGAGTACACAGCCCGAGTATGAGCAGCTACAAGACTGCACGGACGGGGTGAAACGGAAGAACCCCGAGATAACTCGTCGACGAACGGTAACATTCTCCACGTTTCCTACACGTGGGAATCTGGAACGACCTCAGCCGGGAGTAGAACCCGCACCACCGTGGCGCGAGACAAGTTCGTTTTACTCATTTTTTTTTTCTAAGGGGCGAACCTACAATTTTATGTACGGAGAGATTATAGTATAGTTCAACCCATGTTTCTAGTGATGTGTTTTTCGAATCCCGACGGTATCTCTGTCGTTACAGCAGCATAAAAAAAAGTTTTAGCAATTTTGAGGTGCCCCAAAATCATATTTCTAATACGCGTGCTGCATTTTTAAAATCACAGAAGCATACCGGTAGTTTCTGCTGTATGATATTTTCGTAGATAACCAGATTGTCATAAATAAATGCGTATATTGCTTTTAAAATAGGGTCGTCTAGTGCTCACAACGCCTGCTGTGAGACAATGACATGCTGTTCAAGCCAAAGTAAGCACTTTCTAAAAGTCCTGCTGAATTTTTGTTTCAGTCCATTTCTATTTTACAGCAACTTGTTAATACAAACATTGCACCTTGACTAATAAACGCCGTACTCAAAAATTAACGCCCGAGTCCGGAATAAAATTTATATTTGTATGAAATAGTGTTATGTAGAAGGTACTTGGGAGACATTTCGCGCTTCAAAACAAATTAGCCAGTTTTACCATACTGGCATTTCATAGTAAGAAGTTGCATGTTTGTCGTTATTTGAATTTGAATTTATAGAAAACTATTTTTGTACGGGCATAACATACCAACATTAGTCTCCTTGAGCAGGAATTGCTCTATGTGGAAATTTATAATATTTTACACGTACAATTATAAGACAGATATAGATAGATGGCAGAACAAACACGAACCTACCACATTTGAAAGCCAGTAACTTGTAGTACTATCGTTAATATCTTAAATATCAAACTTGCACTTTATACATTTAGCCTACATGAATTGCACATTGACACATAAATAAGTTAACACTAAAGTTTGGTAAGCATTGGAGCAGAATTAGCATAAGCACAGGGCACAGGCAATAGAAACTGAAATTACAACAACGTAAGAGTTAGCAACAACTCCTAATAGAGCCTGGCAGTTAGTTGTCCCATTGATTGATTAAGGAGGGTGTAAGATGTTTAACATTTTTCTCAAAAGGGTGAATGTTACTAATATCCCGAACTTCTATTGGAAGAGAATAGTACATTTCAAATCCAAATAATAACAATGATCAGATACTATAGTTTGTGTAAACATTATTCCAGTAACATTATTCACGCAAAAACCAATCAACATAATAAAATTAAATATTTCACACTGAAACTGCATGTCCCGGGTTAATGATTTACGTATATATAAAACATATTACAAAATACTTTAGTATTTAAAAAAAAATGCTTAAAGTAGAACAAAAATTTCAACATTTCAGCAATTACTTTAAAATACTTGTAATAGGTATTTATGTACGTTAAACCTTAGCCCGTCACGTGTAGTTTCAATGCAAATTATAAAATTTCATTATGTTTATTGCTTTTCGCAGTGTGCATGAATTAAAAACATATAAATTTTTGAGACTACCTGTATGGGAAAACTGGCCGAGTAAATTATTTTTGCAGGAGGGAAATGGTTATCCCAAGTAACTCCTACAAAACTAGCACTATTTCATACAAACATAAATTACAATTTTTACCGACTTGAACACCACCAATAGGTTCACGTAAAAGGAAATTCGCACCAGCCCTGCAGATGTCGACCTGAGAACACGATTATGCCCAACACAACTCCTTTGTAGCCTTGCCTTAACGTAGGAATAGTTTTAAAATACGTTATTATTTCAAACTATGGAACAACTTCGACGCATAATATTTTAGACAAATATGAAGTAACTTTTCACCGCTGTGTGTCCACAAAACATTTTTGTCGTATTATTCATGCCTTCTATCTATTAAATGCAATAACGTTGGTGTGTTCGAGGAAGGTGAAACCAAATAAGGAAACAAATTATAAATATTTTAACGTTAATGTCCTATCCAAAACTCGTAGCAGTGTTCGCTCATGTTTGTGCCAACGGATGCCTATCCACGGGAAATCATTTGCTCGATACTGTTTGTGCAGATTTCTGAATTTGCTTTATTTGTTAAATTAGCTACTTCTATCGTCCGTTAAATAAACAAGACATAATTCTTAACAACTTTCGTCGTGGGGTTTCACAGCTAAACATTAACGCGATTTTCACAATAGAGCGACGTGACGCTAAGCGTCGAGCGTCAGCCAATCAGAGCCTTGACGCCAGCGTCGAGAACACTGCACTAGCGGCGGACATTGGATTTGACGCTCATCGCTGGCGGCCGATACAAAGAAGAAGAAAAGTTATTTACGTTTTAAAAATCGTGTGCGTATTTTTCAAGTTAGAAAGAAGTAAACAAACATTTTATATTAATAACATTCTGTTAAAAATACCGGTATTTGTGCAAATTAAAGGGTAAGTTCGTTGAAAAGAAACTAATATATTTGCCTTACTTTATTTTTCAGTAGGAATTTTAACATTTCTTTTCTGTTTAATATGTATTTATTTAAATCGATGCGAGCATAAACAGATTATAATTTCTTTTATTTTCCGTTCATGTTTCTTCAAAAATCGTTTACAGTTACTAAGTTATCTATCTTGGTAAAAGATGGCAGCACGAGCTCGCGTCGCTTGCTGCCGGCGATATTTTGTCGCTGTATTATGAAGACATGGCAGTAACTTGTCGCTGGCGGTAAGCGTCGGGCGTATCGCGCCGATGTATTGTGAAAACCGCTTAACGCGTTAAAAAAAATTCCACATGGAAAATAATAGTTGTGGTACTTACTTCCCTGTAACTGCCTTGTACAGAATCATTTCGCGAAAATTCCGTAGTACGTAATTTACATCCTACTTCACGTATTTTTTACCTGCAATGTATTTTAACTAACGCAAATCAGCAACTAAAATACCTTACTGTTAGTTAAAAGCTCAGTAAACAAATAAAATGTACCTGTGAAAACGTATTTATCTTGAAGTACTGCCAAATCAAAACGTAATCTATCTGTTACGCCATTCAAAACTTTTATTCCAAAGATACTGTCGTCTCCTCGCGAAATGGTCCATTATCAAATGGACAGGTTCCTCTATGGAAGAACTATCTTCCAAGGAGCAACAAAAATAACAGGTACGCAGAAGTTGTTTTCCTCAACTGTACCGCGTCATTGTAACACTTTTCAGAAAACATTTTTATCTTCTCTATGCTCAAAACGTTAAGCGCAGCACTCGTGACAAACATAAGGCCTGTATCAAGACAAATATTATGTATAAAGTTGTTCGAAGAATTCGGTTGTATTTTTGCAATTTTTAATACAGAATGTGATCAATACAGAGGAGCAACAATTCGGAAGTCCAACTCCAAGCATGTTTACTCAGGAAGCATTCGTAAATCAGTAATTAATAATTCGCTATGTTTCATATGGGATACTATTCATTGTTTCGTGTCCATCAACTATAGGTGCATATTAAAAACTAAAACTAAACTATCACATGCATCATAAGGACACTAAATCGCGAGCCGTGATCATATAGTTAAAAAATGCCAGTTCGAATACCGTCTCGATTTTAGTATGATTCTGACGTCTTGGCGTTATTTTTAGCAGAGCAAGAACGTTGCTACAAATATAAAGAAAAGAATGACCGTAAGGACTGCTTTTACACTTAATAACATTACATACAAAACAGAAAACTAAACATGTCTTAAGGAGTATAAACAGATTATTTAAAAAGGGCACGGCACTATAATTAAATTCAAATAAATTTGAAAATTTACAGCACTAGCAATACTTGCTACGAAAGCAGAATTTCCTGTTAAAAAAGGAAAGGAGATAAGACTTTTGTTACGGGGACCAATTTTTTTGTAAAAATGACCCAAGGTTTTTGTAAAGGGCCAAGATTTTTGCAATAGGCCCGGATTATTTCAAAAGGGGCATTATTTTTGGAAAAGTAACAAGATTTTTAGTAAGGGGGCATGATTTTTGCTATGACCACGATTTTTCGCTAGAGAACAAGATTACTTATAAGTGGTAATATTGTAGTTAGGGGTAGGAGTTTGTTCCCAGGACAATAAAAACATATATATCTTACCGTTAAAAAAAAACTGTACAAACACACTTAGCATGACTTTTTTAGTACACTCGAAACAAAAACTCTTGGATTCTTTAAAAATTTTACCTGCAAATATTTTTGTAACAAAATACTTTAAAACTGTTTACTAACTCAAAATCTAGTAACGTAAATAAAAACATGCCATGCCTGAGATCAGACAGAAATGTTTTTCCCTCAGAAGCCCAGACTTTCATGATCATGATTATATTTTAAGCAGAAGCCCTGTTTTCTGTGTCTGCTGAAGAACTTAACACAATTTCCTTCATGAATTTCTGTTGTTTACCACCCCTCCTCCTAAATTGTGGTTGGCTTACAGTTAGAGACCTGAAACATTCGCGGGTTCAATGACCTGTAAGCTAGCCTCAAAGAATATATGTTAAATCGTGCAGACAGCTGCTGTTTATTAGCTGCTCGCTGACAGTGAAATGGGCCTGTATTCAGTTACAGTTTTATTATTGGCTCAGCTGCTTCCAGGAAGTGTCGACTAAGTCAACGGCCAATTGTGGACGTGATACAGACCTATAGTTAGGGCCACGATTTTGTCGCGAAAAGATTTTTGCCCCACTTTGTTTCAGTGACTCACGTGCACATCGGCAGTTCTGTTTCAAGGTTATTGGCAGCGTGTATATGTTCAGACACGTTTCTCATTTGACTGCACCAATCAGAATAAGACTAGTGTGAGTCCGTACGTCTATAATTTGCCAAGGCCAGTGAGAGTAAAAGCATCCAATCACAGACGATGTAGCAGAGCTGCAGGTGTGTACATGACGCATAGAAACCAAACGTTGCAAAAAATTTTCCGCCATAAAATCGTGGCTCTACCTATAGTTGCTGTAACTCTAGCTTGCGCCTACGAGAAAACGCGAATTTTTCAGGTCTCTACTTATAGGCCCTATAGGAGAGTAGATGTTTTCTCCCGATCTCGCCTAATCAAGAACGAGTATCTGGGTATGTTCTTGTTTATTTTATTCCGTGTAGCTATATGATTTACAGAGAGGTCATATACTGCAGGATGTTCAGAAACTGCCGTTAGTCTATCATAAGCAGCACACCGCGAGGTTACTGGGCTAAACTGGAAACAAGCACGTTAGTGGCAAAATGTTGTACATTTTACGTGCATAACGCGGCAATACAGCACGGAGGCAGTCTCCTGTTGCGCTCTATCGATATCACACTACTGCACTAATGTTCTACCCATCATTAGAGATGACGGTATATCGCGAAAATATTTCAGTGCAAACATACCCTTGAAAACACTGTATTTTCTTGCAACATGTATGATTGGCTTATATACGTCTGACACAACGTAGCTGTCTGCAGACCAATAACAGGTATCAAATATTACAATAGCGGGATTCTTATTGGCTCAGTCAAATAGGGCAACAGCACCGCGCACAAGCGAAAGCCAGTAATCTTTACATAAAGCTGAACGTGCGCTTAACCCAACAAACAGTCAAGTTTTCCCGCCATCATGTCTACCCATCATTAGAGATGATTAGAGCCACGATTTTATGGCGAAAAGATTTTTGCAACATTTGGTTTCGATGCGTCATGTGCACATCTGCAGCTCTGCTACATCGTCTGTGATTGGATGATTTTACTCCCACTTGCCTTGGCAAATTATTGACGTACAGACTCACAATACTCATATTTCGATTGGTACAGTCAAATGAAAAACGTGTCTGAACAAAGACACGCTGCCAATAACCTTGGAACAGAATTGCCGATGTGCACGTGAGTCACTGACACAAAGTGGGGCAAAAATCTTTTCGCGACAAAATCGTGGCTCTTAGAGATGATTCATCGCGGGAAAACTTGACTGTTTGTTGGATTTCAACGTACGTTCAGCTTATGAAAATATTACTGGTTTTCGCTCGTACGTAGAGCTACTGTCCTATTTGACTGAGCCAATAAGACTCCCGCTATTGTAATATTTAGTGCCTATTATTGGTGTTCAGACAGCTCCGTTGTGTCAGTGTTTTCAAGGCTATGTTGGCACAAAAGATTTTCGCGATATATCATCATGTCAACACATCATATTACAGGCACAGGTTCAAATCAAAACCTGACTATAAGTTTACTCGACGCGACATATGTAAAATAATACCTGGACGTGGAGCGTAAAAGGGGACATTCTCTGTGCAGCGTTGCCACACCGTACGCGTAAAATGTCGCCGTACAACATTGTCATGGACATTTTCGCCTGGCATTCAGTCCAGGATTCGCGTTGTGTGTGTGTATTATACGGCAGTTCCTGGACGTAAGAGTGTAGTATAGGATAGCTGACCTTGAGCTACAGCACCGGCCGTGGCGGGCGACGGTGAAGTGACCAAGGGCTGCTGCAGTGTTGCCATGTCTTGCATTGCTGACGGCTGCTGCTGGGAGCTTCACCTGGACGGAGTGTCGGCTGCCCCTGCTAGGACGCCAGCCTCATAGCCAGCCAATCACTGCCTGAGAACACAACATATCGTCCTTAAGAGTACATAGTAGATAAATAAACGCTGAAAACATTAATTGAATACTACGCTTTTTTCGAAGCCAATATGGATAAAATACTCAATGACAATCCTAGATAATGGTATTTGCCAACTTTTATGAGTAAATATTTATCCAGAATTATTAATTCGTTACGCGTGATCTCTTGCGCCGCAGTTAAATGCACGAGGTTCCGGCGTCAGAGATTGTGCCTCAGAAGTTCGTAACACGGGAAACAGCTTTGTTTAAAAGTTGGCTAAAACTGTTGTCTAGGATTGCTATTGTTTAGTTTTCGCAAATTGGCTTCAAGAAACCAACAGTTATAGATTAATTATTTTAGCGTTGAATTATGTACCACGCCCTCTTAACAAGTGAACTTAACATCTACGTCTTTAGCACTGCTGAGGAATGGCATGAGAGTCTGAAGCAACGCCGGAATGAAGGGACGAGGGAAACGGGAGATCACCTAGTCTAGACCCACCAACCAGCGGCATCGTCCGACACTAGTCCCACATGCGAAAATCCAGGGATCGACCCCATCGGGAATCGAACCCGGATCGTCTTGGTGGGAGACGAGTTCTCTAGCCACTGCGCTAACTGCACCCCCACGTTTATCAATATTAGTAAATTTTTCTGAAGTCAATATAAAAATCTATAAAAACAACACTACATAATGATATTTTCCGGAGATTGCGTAGCAAAGTTCAGCGCGTACTTCTCAATTTCTGTTTTATGATTCCGATTGGTATTTTTTGCGTGACAGCAGTCTGGAAAAGCCGTTTTGAGGCGCCGCGAAACCATATTTCGAGGCGTTACATCTAGAAAAAAAAGTAAATATCAAGAATCACTACTCATCGTGCACGGGCCTAACTATTGATTTTAGACACATACTTTATTGATTAAAATGTTTCTAGTGACGTTTTGAGTAGTTCTACATTAACATTTTTTTGTTAGGTTAGGATTTTTAGGTTAAGTTAATTTAGGTTACGTTAATTTAGATTAGGTTAGGTTAAGTAACCTAACTTTACCTAACCTAAACTAACCTAATCTAACTTAAACTAAACTAATCTAACTTACTAAACTAACCTAAAAAAGCCGAACCTAACAGAAATTTTTTTTACGTAGGACTGCTCAGAACGTCACTAGAAACATTTTTCATCAGTAAACTATATGTCTAAAATCAATAGTTTGGCCGGTGCAAGATGAGTAGTGATTCTTGATATTTACAAAAAAAAAGCATAGTTTTAAATGTGTTTTCATATATAAAGATATCGAACACACGATCAGAAGCATTTCTTAATAATAATAATAATAATAAAACCCTTAATCCCATCACGATGCCACACACTTCATGCGCCGGCTGTAAACGGCTCTGTTAACCAAATAAGGCAAACTTCGGCTGTTAACCCTACGTTTACAACCAACGGAGTAACCACTACAGCGATCCTCGTCCATTTCACTGAATTGGTTGCCAAATATTAAGGCAACGCTCTCTCGTTTCATCTGCTTTAGGGATTTTTAAGCTTAAACGAGAAGCAGATGTCAAAAATCTGCCTCACAATTTTGTTTCAAATGGCTTTTGTCGTGACTAGTTTTTTCGAAGCAAGAAATTTAACGGTTTCGACTAAAAAGCAAAATAACCAGAATTTCGTTAGTTAGATAATTAGCTAAAACCATGTGTTTACCGCCTTGGAAAAATCAGCCAACATGGAGAAGTCGATTTGGATTTTAAACATAGAACAAAGAGGATTTTAAACATAGAACAAAGAGGATTTTAAACACAGAACAAAGAGAATTTTAAACATAGAACAAAGAGGATTTTTAACATAGAACAAAGAGGATTTTAAACATAGAACAAAGAGGATTTTAAACAAAACTGCCAGACAGATTTTTGATATCTAGTCTCGTTTAGGCGTAAACGGCGTAAACAATAAATATATGTCAAAAAATTGTAGTCATAGATAGCATGACGTTAAGGGGGATTGATCCCTGTCAGATCGATTTTATGGTTTTCCTTATAAATAAGGGAATAGACACATTGTTTTACTTTTTTCTCGCTGACAAGGCATAGTTTATTGTTTCGTTCACTTTTTGGAATCCATATGGCATTGTTTCTGTTAATGTTGTGGCCTCTGTAGTCGCTCCCGTCAATAAAGCAATTTTTCCTTTTCAGCTGTTTCCCGTTGCAAAATAATGAATATTATTATGGTTCGAGAAATTACAGAAAATCGATTAAGTTTGTATCTATGCCTTGTCGTGACAAAAATGTTGATACATCGACTGGAACAGAAGTTATCGAGAAGAAACAGATAAATCCAAGGCGGTAGGGATCCGCGAGGAAACGCAATGGTTAGAGGCACGATTATTTCGGGTATAGATATTACGTCAGGTTAGACGCCAATAACGTATAATTCACCGTCCCATCTGTGATTAGACGACAGATGTTTTAACACGGCTTTCGACGACTGCGAGCCAATGATAAATAAGGAAACAAGTCGTAGGGTATACACGTAATACCCACTAGTACAGTTAGAAGCCAATGGATATTCGATTTCGGCCAGTGCACCTACGTTTAGGACTGAGAAATCTAGGCTGTTGTCAGATGAACGTGCCTCTAGCAATGGTTAGTGTTTGACTGGACGGAGCCTAGAGGACGGTGTCAAGAAGTGGAGGGGGAGGCGTGAGAAAGAGCACGACGTAAGATGACAGGCAGGCAGGTGCAGATGTGACGAGGTGTCGCGGCTTATCACTAGCGCTGTTATCGCTCGCACGGGTCTTCTGCGTGCACGTCTATCCTACCTCCAGGCGTCCGGCCGATATCTCACGTCTACTTGAACTGTGCCGCGGTTATCCCCCCCCCCTTCACGGTCCCTACACAGCTCGATGCCAGAACAGAGAGTAACCCGGACTGCCCCGCGCCAACACTCATGGGGACTGACCAAGCTGTGAACAGCCAGAACCTCATTGTTGCAACACTTGCCACGATGTTACTGTACTGTGTTTTTAAAAACACGGCAAAACAAACATTTTTTTTTTTTAACTGTCTGAGAAGCCGAACCAAGGGCGTCATTTGAGGTTTTCTTGGGGGAGGGGAGGGGGCAAGAAACTTTAATAATAAAACTTCAGTTTTATGAGCTGAAGTTTATTTAAATAACAAAATACACAAAAAATTGTATAGACTTAAAATTCTAAATCCAGGGGAGAGGGCATTTGCCTCCCCCCCCCCCCCCCTAAATGACGCCCCTGAGCCGAACAATAAAACAATCTCCATGTCCTAAAAAAGACCACTCAAGTCATTGAAAACTCGAGCATATGTCTCTGGTTCAACAGGATCCCCTCCCCCCGGCTGATACAAGAAGTGGCTTAGCCAAAAAGTGGACGGGGTGATACAGGAGTTGTGTCTCCCTTTGCCCTTCGTAAATAAATTTGAAGAAATTAAGTTAAAAACTAAAAACATTTATACCAGTTGAATATTCAACGTTTTGTTACGAAAACTGTTAAAATAGCACAATTTTTTCACCTTGAAATCCTAACTTTCCCGGAGGTGGACCCCCGGACTGCCCGCGTTAAAGGAGCATCCGGTGTTTATTATATTATTCTCAGGTAACCCCCCCCCCCCTTCTTTTCACAAATTCTGGCTAAGCCAATGCATACAATACTTCCTAAAGTCACAAAAAATCTTCATAAAACAGATTTTTTTTGTTTAGGTAAGTTGTCATTAAGTCTTCAAATGCGTTGCAGGGTAGTCGTAAATATGTTTTATACTAAACTATTCCACACATGCCTTATTGCGCCAATGTACGAAAAGAAAAAAAACTCTTCGGGCACGGACGGAATGTCAGAGTTCAGACACAGACACCATGCATATTAAAAACACTGTTTCGAAGCCTTCCAACATAGCTAAAACATGCCTTTTCCAATCTGCCGTGCTTCTAAATGCACGATACGGATGCACTTAGCTTTGCTACATACTTTCCACCAGTCAAATCATATGGTCACCACATAAAGTCCCATGGTAAAAGTGGTTCGGCGGGAATCTTACACGCTAGTTCATAGTCTTGCGTGCGGCGAAGCGGCATTTGACGCACGCTTCAAGGTCGTCCTTACGGCTGCTCATTTTACCGTGAACAGCCTGTGCAAAAGAAAGAGTAAACTAAGGATGGTTTGAAAGTTTTTTTTTTCCTCATAAACTGCAGACGTCTACACTGGACTTTAACGAGTGAGTTACAGATTTTGGTCAGCGCTTAACATCGAGGTCTTCAGTGCTGGTGAGAGCTGACATGAGGCGAGTGTGGAGTGGCGCCGAAATGATGGGGCGGGGGAAAACGGGAGATCCCGCCGGCCAACGGCATCGTCCGGGCACGATTCCCACATGCGAAAATCCGGGGACCGAACCCGGATCGCCTTGGTGGGGGGTGAGAGGTCTGACCCCTCGACCACCGTGGCCCATGCAACTTTAATGACGTCGGTGAACAAAACCGACAGTGGCACTTCAGTACAACAAAGTGAAGCCTCATTTATGTGAGCTCCATGCTCTTTGACCAGTGGCGGCTCGAGGGTTGTTGGCAGGGAGGGCACAAGTTGCCGAGAACTGTACACTCGTGTGAACGCGCCGCCGTATACCAACGATCATAACATATATACTGGCGACTTATTGTGTTGTGAGCAGTCAGGAATAAGCGGCACCTACATACCAGGATAGTGGCTGTAGAGTCAACTAGCGCATAGCAATACACAGTTCTCTGCAACTTCTGCCAACAACTTACGAGCCGCCACTGTCTTTGATGCATTGAAAGATTGTAATAAAACAAGGGACTTTTCTCTCTCCTCACTGAACCCATGGATCCGTTTCCGCTTGTGTCGACACGCCAACACGTAGAAGGTACAAGGCAGGTTTCCTCGTGTGTGAGGAAGAAGACCAGGAATCACCGAATCTTCTCACACAAACGTCACAAGAGGTTCGTCCGCACCACGTGACATTCTCGGGCAGACGTATCGACCAAGGAAAGTAGTGGACTGGACGTCAGACAGTGCAATACCATTACCCTACTTTTCCTCGTGTCGTATCTTCACTATGCCTACGTCCCTGGCTACAGTACCGGCACATCGGACTGCCATACGTGGTTCAGGATAAACTCTGCATTTTGCAAACCCCGGTTGCTTTGTCCTTTAAGATACCTAGTTTTTAGTTTACTGCCGAGTTTTAAGGCTCAGTTTCAGTCGCCATATTGAATTTTATTATTTTTCGCTTTTTTAGAATTCTGAGTAGAAAATTTTTGAATCGGCGACTATACCGCAAATTCTATTTACCTTGAGCTACGATACGAGCGGCTAGTAATGTATAGTTAGGTCGCAACTTGTCGGGCAAATTATGAATATAAAAAAATTTGCCACACACATTTCGGCGTAATTATATGTTAATAGCTAAATCGCAAGGTCTGTACTGTAGCAAAATGTAATTAGAATTCAAAAAAAAAAAAAAAATATAATAAAATTCCATATGGCGACTGAAATACTCAATATAGTCAATAAAATCTGAACTACTCTTTAAAATTCGATGAAATGTTTTTTTATTTGCCGAGTAGGCTAGGTATTTCTATCACCGGTCGTTTATTTATATTGCACTACGCGGTAGTATGCTTTACTTCCCAGTAAAAAATTAAGAACTGTTTTTTTTTTTTTTTAGGAAAATAAGTGCATGAAACCGCAAAGTCTACAAAAATTGTAAAACTGTAATTTTTATAATTTTAAAACGATAATATCTAGGACTTTTTGGAAACCGAATTTAAAAAATACTCGCGCTTTGATTTGAAAATAATAGAAACATCCGTAAACATCTCGCGCAGGAATTTTCGAATAGTAGCATTATTTTCGAATCTAAACGCGAGAATTTTTGAAATTCAGTTATCAACAGGCCTGGATATTATCATGTTAAAAATTATACAAATAAAAGTTTTCAATTTTTGTAGATTTCGTGGTATCCGGCTCTTATTTTGATATAAAAAAAGTTTTTAATTTTTTACTCTGAAGTGAAGCACACTACCGCATAGTGCTATATAAATAAACGTCCGCTGATAAAATATCTACTCGGCAAAATAAAATCATCTAATTTTAATAAGTAGTTCAGATTTTATTGACATTGAGTATTTCAGTCGTCCTTTCGACGTCGTACCTTTCCATACCGCTTAATGAACACAAAACAATTTTAGAACCAATCAAATACTACGTTTCCGTGTCGCTTTGAAACCGATTACAAAACAGCGTTATCAAAACGATATGAAAACGAAGTAAAGTGTTTATTGTAACGTACCCTGAATTTAACATCTGTGGCCACAATAAATAATATTCCGTTGTTATTGTTATTAGTATTTATTATTATTATTATAAACAAGATGATCTTCAAAAGCGATCATTTTACCAGGAATCACCTGCACTTAACAACATAAGACTAATACAATTCAAAAGCGTTTGAAAAATGTTGATGGTAGATACAAAATATTTTGTTAGTATTCAGACAGCCAAATAATTATTTTGTACCCACCGCAAAAACATTTTGCTGTCGCCACTAAAACATAGTGGTCACCAAAAAAAGTATTTTGTACTTATTACAAAATTGTTAGGCAGGGAACGTTTCCTACAAATTTTCCTTACAATGCACGAGGATAGTTTGGTTAGGGAAAAATTTCAACTTAAGGCTTCCAAACGGTAAACGGAGTCATGACTTCAAGTGTTCAATAAGTTACGAGTGAGAGCGTCTGACAGAACAACTCCCGATTAACTTTGCTCGAGAACAGGTTAAGATGCGGTTAGCAGATGAAACTCACCAAACGGCGAGGAAAAAAGAACGTAAACACCAGATATAAACAAACAAAAAAAAATGCAGTGAAACTATACGCGCGTTGTTCCAGACATCAAATAAAGAACCATTTGACGAAATATAAATAAACTAACGTACAAAACATATACTGCATTTAGTAAAAAATATTTAACAAATCTATGTTGAATACTCGCTACATTACAACTCTGAGGTACTTGCGGGAGTTAAATTTAACCTGACGGTGACCAAGAAAACCTCGTCAAGTGTTTAAGTAAACCTACGCAACCCCAGAAGGTTACTTTTCGTTAAATACTTAAACCAGCAGCTTGAAACAACTGTACAACCAGGTGCTTGACTTCTCTTGAAAGGCCCCGTAATCTAATCCTTATCTCACCTCGAACTACGAGATTCCCGGCAGGGTCGAGCCTGATTTTTTCACGTGAGAATCTCCTTGGACGGTTCTGTTGGGTGGCGAATTCTCTCACGGATCTCCCGTATCTCCCGCAAATTCATTCCAGCGCTGCTCCACCCTCATCTCGTTCATCCTCATCGGCTCTCAAAACCACGGGTTCCTATTTACACTTTTTTTTTCCTTCAGATATTCATTTTTCCTAACCCCAAAAAAGAAGCAGATATCCTAAAACCACGATGTTAAAAATTGTTTTACTATGAAGACCTACTTTTTTTTTTCAAAACGAAAAAAAAAAACATAACTTTGGCATTTTATCGAATTAAAGGAAATTTTATTAAGTCAATAAACCGTTAACAGGAACCCGTGGCATTAAGAGCAAACTGAAACCTATTTACATCTCTTCATTGTAAGTTATGTAATGTGGTTGACCACGAAATTAATTCAACGATGAAGGACAAGGGAATGGGCTTATATATAGTAACACTGAAAAATTTAAATGACTATTGCAATGAGGGGTTTGCAATTAGAATTTATTGGTTTGTGGACATACACCATTGCTCATGTTTTGCTGATCAAAGTTGTGTTCAATGACAAAGTACAAAAAAAAAACACAAAAAACCGACATAAAACACACAACACACAAAACAGAGAAAAAAGCGATCCCAGAGGAATTTCGTCAGTTTTTTTAACTAGACAACAAAGAATTCTTCAGTCAAATATCGACACAACACCCCGACACAAAATAAGTCCGACACAAATAGAAACAGAGTCCCAAAATGGAAAAAGATGGATGTAGACAAAAAAACTATGAACATTATGTCCACAAACCAATACAATTCTAATTATAGTAACACTGTACCAGCAGTCGCCTAAAAAATAGAATGGGAAAATAATATCGCCTGAATCGAACTCACAACTTAAATATAACATAAGTATAAAATTAAGCATAATTTGCTAACCATGTCCAGGAGACAACATTCATGGCTGGTGACGGTGACGTGAGGCGAAAACAAAGATAAATTACGGAACGCAAGGGCGTGGGAAGCAGGAAGTACCCCGAGAATACCCGTCGGAGTCCGGCAACGTCCGCCACGTTTCCAAATGGCAAAAATTAGGTGCGGCCCCAACGGGAGTCGAATCCGGATCGACGTGGTGGGAGGCTAGCGGCCAGACCACCGTGTACATACCTGTGTAAGTGCCGGCAGCGACAAGGAGACCCTCTCGTGCGCGCGACTGTTAGACGGTTGTCGTACGAAGCGCGCGGTGACGTCAGCGCCCAGCCTCACCTGCGGCCCGTGCAGGCAGTAATGATCGCGGGCGGAGAGCCGCGGCTTGCGAGAAGCGATCTGCCCCGCCCCCTTCCCCTCCCGCGCGGAGGGGCGTGCCTGGTTGGCTAAGCGGGGAGAGGAAGGAAGCTCGCTCTCCTCGCCACATCCTCCCAGCTGGGGAGATGACGTGCGTGCCATGGACCGCACCGAGACTCGAACACGTGCCCTCTGGCAAGCTGTCGCGCAACTATCGACCTAACGAACCCTACCAAGATCAGTACACACACCGACGATCTAACTGCTTCAGAATATTAAATTTCCCCGTAAACAACATACCTCATCGTCCTACATAGACTGTTCACTGTTAACTAAGAACTACTGTCAATATCTTTCCGATGAGTGCTAATATAAACATTTCCGTCTGAATAAAAAAAAGGCTTCCTTCTAATACTCTAATAAGTAAGCATCTGAAGAAGCTTTATTAGTGGTGTTTGTCTATTGGGTGAACTTTTAAAATTACTCACAGCCTATAGGTATCGCGTTTTAGTCCGTCAACAGCAAATTCCCTTCTGTTAAACTGGTTTGATTTTATGTTCTAGTCGAATAATAACTTAAGCTATCATAAAGCCAGCACTCTTCATGAGCTGTTCTTTAGTTTGGTACGGCTACTGTAGTTCCGATTAATTAATAATAACCTTTATCCCCAGCATATTTTTACGAGACGAATCAGCTGCCTAGAAACTAGCTTTGTTTCAAAGTGTCACTTCTCAGAGTACTAGTAGTTCATGACGTCAATGATATTTAGCAGTTACGATTATCAGGGTAGCATTACATCCACTCTATTTATTCACTTAACGGAAAATAAAAACATTTCCGACTTAAATTTTTGTAAGCTATCGCCACACGAAATTAAAGCACTTTGTCCTGACTCGCCCTGCATAGGACTCCAATGACTAAATTTGCCTTCCACTGTTATTATGAAACTCATAGTGAGGTTTAATAACCGTGATCTAGGGGTGGGTCATCCCCCACGCCTAACATCCAAATAGGCTACTCCACCAACACAGCGCACGACATAAATACGAATGTGTCACGCAATTCCTGCAGCTGCAGTTTCCAACCAGCGCAAAATAAATAAATAAATAAAACGGTCCGGCAGACAGACACAGAAGGATCGCGAACTGAAAGAAATATTGTAGTAAAGACAAAACAATTTATTGGTAACCGCAATATTTTAGTGGCCACATTAGAATATTTTTCTAGCGATAGCAAAAAAAAAAAAAAAATCTTGTTTAAATACTAACAAAATATTTTGTAACTGCCATAAATTTTTATTTTCGTGTTGGTAGGCCTATACGTGATTACAGCGCCTACTCCGTAAACGTGTTCTCAGCATTGTGCTTGATGCAATGATGCATGTTTGTTGCACCTGCACATCCTGCCGACAAAAACATAAGCCCCAGAATAACTTTCACTCCCCCAGCAGCTATGTTACACTATAATATCACTTTATTTGTCACAACACTAATTTTGCTGCAGCAAATAAAATCTTCTGCTTAAATACGAACCACTTCGACGTAACTTCGTTGCAAAGAAATTACTGTCAGAGTACATAAAAGAGATGACAAAAAGAAAAAAAATAATATAAAAGCCACGAAAAAGGTGCATAAAATTACTACGTAACTGTACAGGTTCCTTTCCACTATATAGGTATTAAACTCTTGTACGAAAACCACTTAAGCTTACAAGTTTTTAATATTTTCGTTTATAACATATTTTCTGTGGGCGTATCTAAAAGTCACTCTTACAAGCCTGCTAATAATAACAAAAAAAAATCATGCAATTTGTTACCAACTCGCCAGTTTCAGCAGTAACACTTGGGCACAAAATTAAATTCCAGTTTTCAACTTTGTCACTTCCGCGACGCGAATTAAGTGAAAATTTGAGTCGTGTCCGCCATTTTTGTTGCTATGACGTCACAGGAATCTCTGCCCTGATTGTCTGAAAAGTTATGTCACTCGCATAGCACTCGTCGCGGTATTGGGATTCCAACATCAGGGGCGAAAAAGTCAGGTAGGCTATTATTTTTTAGGGTTGGTAAACTACAATAAGCCTAGCCGCGTTGTTTTCAAACGGACAGCCGCATGACGCTGCAGGTAAGAGTTAAGTACAAGCGAGCTACGGTATCGCAACTGTTGCACGTACGTGCCGGTGAGAGATAAATAAAGAGTGTCGGTTGAGAGAGATAAAACAAGGCCAGGTTGAGGACGTACAGAGTGCGAGCTGAGATCATCCAGATATCAGTCTTCAGTATCAGCGCGTATCAACACAAGACACGGCCCTCATGATGTAACGCACAGAGAGATCCAGAAACCTTCTGCCTACACTCACAGTACAACAAAGAAAAACTATTTCATTGGAACTGTTTAGTTTGTGACAAATAAGTCTTCCTTCCTTCGCAGTAAATAAAAACTTCCAAAACATACCTGTCGAACTACGTTACTTAATTTTTATGTAAAATATTTTCTATATCCTTTGTACAATGTTACTACATTTTTATATGAAACATTTTCAACACCCTTGGTGCAATGTTACTAAATTTTTTATATAACACATTTTCTTCACGTACATTTTCTAAGCAAAGATAATTTCTTATGTTTTCTTTGAATAACATTTGGAAACGGGGGTGTAAAACTGAAGTGGTTTACTGACATACATTCAATTAAACACTTCAGTTTGTCAAAATAATTTTATTACATATAGCTTGATTTAAAATGTCTTAGTATGTCTTATCGCCCGCCTGTTTACTTTTTAGGGTTCTTAAGGCGGCCGCCTGGCTGACGCTCGATCTGCGTGCAGCGTGTTCGGTGTTACGTTATTTTTTTTTTTTCAGTAAACACGCGTCCATAAGTTTTATCTACGAAAGTAAAACCCACGTCAAAGTACTTGTGAAAGTGACTTAAGACATCGCGCATGTTGGAAGCATTATTTCAAAGCCCTCAAACTTGGCTAAAATCGACTTTTTCAAACAATTCTTTCTCGAGATAAACGTACCGGATTAGTTCGAAACTGAAGTCTATAACTGCGCTGCACTTTGATATGGTGACGCGTTCAATAGTATGATAGAATTGCCTGTTAAGACCATGACATTCCATTTAATTCAAACAATTGCAAATAACTCAAATATTTTTTAACCAAATGCTTTCAAAATATTTAAGACTGTGTACAGTCATACGATACACAATTTTAGTAGAACGTTTTTCAAAATAATGTAGGCTACCATTTGTTAACAAAAAAATATTTCGCTTCATTTTGGGTTATTTTGACAACAAAATATGTGATATTTCAGGGGCAAAAATCTAAAAATCCGTTTGGTGTAATGTAACAGAAAAATTCAGATACAAACGATGATATATAAGTGTTAAAACTAAATGACGAATTTTTGATATATGTACTGATTCACGTTAAAAAAAACATTTTCGAAACCACTGCAAAACAAAAAAATCACAGTGGATAAAGACATTGCAGGCTACAATGACATGCTAATAAAATTAAAGAATAAAAATTATTTGTATTTTTAAAATAATTATTGAATTTTTTAAATTTTTATTTTAAGCTTCAGCATTTTTAAAAAAAAAACAGTTTGTTGTATCAGTTGGTTTTAGTGTAGTCGTTAAAACGGAAAGATGCAAATTATGACTTTAACAAGCCATTACGCGAAAACTATGATAGATAAAAAAATTTAATAAGAGCCAAATTTCGTTACATTTTATGTATAAAATAAGAAAAAAAATATCTGGTACAAATAAAAAAATGGTAATGAAAATTGCGGTAGACCGCGCCCTTAAAGTCGCACAGTAAAAACGTTACGACGAGGACACCGCGCAAGCATTTACGACTTTGGCCGTAGAGGCGACATCACAATACATGTGCCGGCCGGTGTCACCCGTAGAACCTCGTCGATTCTCGCCTCACACACACAAACAAACTTCACCAGGCGGCCGCCTCAAGCACGTCATCGATTGTGTGCCTGACATACACACAAACACAGGGAAGCATCTCGAGACTCCTCCCTCCAGAATCGGTCCAGCCGAGGACAGCGTCTCCCAACAAGACGTCATGTCTGTAATCGAGGACAAGATATGACAACTGTACAGAGACAAAGGAGTTATCAGGTGAGCCAGAAATACGAATGACGAGGTTCTGAGAAGTCGGCAACTACTACAGATTAACAGCAGATCGATAACAATAAAGATTTTGTTTGCCTCGTGAGAGTTCGGCACTCAATTCGGGCCAGTGCCAGGCGAATAAAACAACCACACTAATCAAATAAAAGCTATTACGTAAGTTAACAGAATTTAAATGCAACTCTTAGATGCGACCGCAAAGAAATACACCGTGCCGCTTATATGCCCTGTTTTACCACCCCCACCCCCCGTTTTCCCCCAGACATACGAATTATTAATAATTTCTGCAGAAACCTCCGCGGGCTGACGAACCGCTCACTTAAGTTTCATCGCAACATGATGAATGGTATAGAAACACACAGAAGACAAACAAACAAACGACAAACAAGAGTAGATGTGCTGACTGAAAATATAGTTAACCCATGTACGTTACAAAGTTCCTTCTCACAACGGCCAGAGTAAATAAAATCTGTCTCACATATAAGAATCCCAGTTTTCGACAGTTCTGAAAACTATCGTGTGTCCAAATTCCTAGAGAAAAACTCTTCTCATTTTGAAGTACCGTACAGCTTGTGAGTTAGCCGGGTGTGTCCGTGTAAATATCAGTTATGACAGGGGAAAACGCTGCTTACTCCATGGCAACGGATGCAAAAAACACAACTGTCAAATATTGTAATTCTTACACGAGACGGACTATACCACGGCCGTGTCTTCGTAGCTTCGCGTTAGCTCGACAACGTCCTTGAAGACTAAGGCGTCGTGTGACGAGGAGATCGGGTTGCTGAAGGTTCGTCGGTTCCCCAGAAACTACGACTTCCAAGAGTAACGAAGTGGCCGCCTGGTTTGAATCCCTCTGCGACCAGAATGTCGTGCTGCCTTTAAGAGGGCGGTTGACGGAAAATTTAAATTGTTTTAATAAGCTCTCTGTATTTATGCTAGATATTGTTTGTTTTGAAGACGTTCTTTTTAGCTTTCATAGTTTTTGTATAATGGCAAGACAAAGTCAAAATCTGCATAAGACGGTTATATATAAAAGAAATGAATTACCGAAATAAAATTATTTACACTGAAGAACAATGTAATGGGTTGCATCAATACGTGTACAAGAACCGTTCTGAATTTATTAGTTATTTTAAAACATTTCAGAAAATAGGCATTTTTTTTATATTTTGGATTCAGCATTTTAATATACAAAAATTTAATGTGGCTTTTTATTTCTGTAGATCAGTTGATTTTCCTTTTATGCATAAAACCGTTTTATGCGAATTTGGACTTCATACCACCATACGAAACCTATGAAAGATAAAATAAATTAATTACACTAAAAAATTACCACAATTTTTTTAACGAACCAAATCTCTTACAAACATAAAATTTATTTTTAAAAAATACAAATCTTCTGTGAACCGCCCCCGCAACATAACGGACAAATGAGCAGCTCCAGTGATAAGGTGATAGAGCACGGCTGACGGACGCAGGGTCGAGTCGCGTGGACACAGTCCAGACGCCGAGCGCCGAGACTATCGATTCTCGCTGTTGCGGTGTGACGCGTCCAGTCGACCGCTCCAGGGGAAGGGGTGACAGGGGTAAAAAAATTATGACGCAACCCGCGCGGGAGAGCTGTAAAGCGGGCTGCCTGGCGCGCAGGGGCAGCAGGTCAGCCGCCTCGCCGTTCGCTGACCCACCACACTTCTGTCCGAGGATTTCTGCGCCGTGGGCACGCCGTAGGACGCACTTTTAATTTTGGGTGTACATCTCATCGACAGCGAGGTCATTAAGTACGGTTACACACAGCTAGCCACACGGAAGTGAACCTAGTGGAAGGGGAGGGGGAGATGGGAAATTAGCTATTGGTTAAGGGGCCTCCCTAGACAGGCTGTGTTACTATTACCCTTTTTCCCATGGGACTTTAAACGGAGGCCACAGTATTTTATTTGTGTGCAGCATAGTTCAAAGTTTTACGTTTGTTTCTATAGTTGTGTTTTTCGGACCCGGTTGTTATTTTTCTAGATTCGGCCGTCTGGAAAATCCATTTTTGGCCATTTTGAGGGGCCCGAAAATGACGTTCCTAATAAACGTGCCCGATTCTTAAAATTATAGCAACATAGTTTGAAGTGTGTGTTCTTTTCGTATATATAAAAATTTAATGCGCGTTGAATAGTTCCTACAAAAAATAGCCGTAACTCGCTGCAACGCATTTTAAGCTCAGGTAGGCAGGCCCCTTAAGGAACCATTCCAGCATTCACTTGGAGAGACTTCGGGAAAACCTAGAAATCCGAAGTTTACCACTAGCAACTTGTATCGTGAACGCTACAGGTATTAACAATAAAAGATGTATGAATGCCAAGTTCCTCTAGGCTTAGTGGTCAGTGGCGTAGTCAGGATTTCAGTACAAGGGAGGGGGGTGGATGGATTTGTAATCTACCAATATTATAATGAATGCCGACCATCCCTTTAAAACGGAAGGTTCGGGGTACTCCACGGGGAAAATTTGGACTTCCAAGGTTGAAAATAGTGATATTTTAACAGTTTCCGTAACAAAGTATTAAATATTCTACAGTTATTTTCCTCTCAAACTAGTCACGACGGGTAGAGATGATGGTTTATCGCGGGAAAATTTGACTGTTTGCTGGATTTCAACACTCGTTCAACTTACCAGAATATTACTGGCTTTAGCTTGTTTGACTATTTGTTAGCCTATTTGACTGAGCCAATAAGAATCCCGATATCGTAATATTTGATGCCCGTTGTTGGTCTGCAGACAGCTACGTTGTGTCAGAAGTATATCACCCAATCATACAAGTTGCAAGAAACTATAGCGTTTTGAAGGGTATGTTGGCCCAAAACGTTTTTTGTGATATACCATCATCTCTAACGATTGACAAAAAAGGGGGGGATAACACCTATCCCCACCCCACCCTCTTTCTTGGCTTCGCCCATGTCAATGACCTGCTGCAGTGACGGGAGAGAAAGGCGTGCGATTTGTCCGAGGTTGTCACGTTGATGACGAGGGGTGAGGATGGGGAGGGGGTGCCCTGATTGTGACTCACTGACAACCCCCGGCAGCCACGCACCGCACTTCCGGCGGGGCACGCGACCTGCACCGTGCATGATGGCGGGGGGGGGGGGGGGGGC